>JAHQCQ010021904.1:0-12012 GCA_023539305.1 Ilex asprella | reverse complement strand
ACAAGGTTTATGATTTGGACAATCACAAGTATAGCATCTCAAGAGATGTCATTTTTCATGAAACTTAGTTTCCTTTCCAGCATCACCACTACAATTCTACATCTTCTCCATCTTTGGACCCTATTCTAACTCCCATCCTTTTGGATGAAGACCTACAAAATTCTTTTCCCTCATCTTCCTTTCCTCCTTTCAATGATAGAGATCTACTCTCACCTCATTCCCTTGACCCTGTCTCTTCAACTGACTCCTCTTCCCCTCATTCTGATCCTAATCCTCCCACCACTCTACCAACCATAACCTTACCCTCACCTTCCCATTTACCACAAATTTCACCATCCCCTCCACCCCTGAGAAGATTAGATAGGGTCAGAAATCCACCTAAATACCTCCTTGATTATCACTGCAATTCAGCATCTTCACCATTACCTCATCACTCTACTGTTCACCCACTTGAGCATTACCTCTCCTACACTCATTTCTCTCCTTCTCACAAGGCCTACACTGTAGAGATCTGAAAAAAAGGATGACATTTTTTTTGTTTTTCCTGTAGAGCACTCACTGTTCATGCACCATTTGTCGGTAGGGCACTATATATGCATCATTTAAGCATAAGTCATATTTAGGAGCATAATTTAAGTATGTCATAGGAGAGAAATATGCTTAGAGTATTAAAATATACATACTGTTCAAATTTGAGCCTAAACAAAAATAGTTTCAAAAATTAGACGAAAAGGACAATTCGGTTGGCCTAGGTGGGACCAGCTAAACCCGGCCACTAGCGAAAATATAATTTTTTTAAAATTTTTATTTAAAATAATTTTAAGAACTTTGTTTAAAATAGAATGTCGAATTGAGGTATTTTGGGACGAGTTGTAGTGTAACGGGGTCCTGAATTCATCAAGGGCAAAAGGGTAATTTTATACCTTTGCCCTCCACTATAAATACATACCTTTTTATGTAAAAATATCAGTTTTTCAGCTGAGAATAGATCAGTACACGTTTTTGTAAGAAAAGGGAAGAAAAACCCTAGGTTCTTGAAGCTTAAAGCCACCAAAACTCATTCCTAGGCCAAGATTTTTGTAAGACTTCCTTCTAAGAAGTTGTTTCTCTCAACAAGAGCTATATTCTCATAGATCGGTTCGTCTATAAAGCGAACACAACTTCCTTGGTTTGAGAAAAATCATTCTAGGTATGATATTTTACTAAGTTGGAAAAAAATTTAAGTTTTTTTGCCTTCTTATGTGTTGATTGAATGATTTAGGTGTTTACTTGATGTTAGAAAATTATTTAGTTGGTAATTTATTTGAAAACTTAGAATTAGTGGTTTAAGTACTTTTGTGTTCTTTGAGTTTTTTTGATAATTTGTTGTTATGGTAAAGATATATATTAATTATGTGTTAGATTATTATATTATACCTTATGTTCATGTAGAAAAACTCTTATTATTTGAGAGTTATGATGAATTGGTTGTTTGTGTATTTGTAGTTACTTTGAGAAATTGTGAAAGTAATTAATGTGAAGCTTAATTATATATTCAATCCATTGAATGATGTTTTATATTCATGTAGACAAGGTGTTTGATGAAATATTTCTTACAATTTACATTGAGAAAAATTAAGGCATCTTGGCATACATGAATCCTTAGAACATGGTGTGTGTTGAGTACTTGGTGCTATGCATTATGAGGGTGTAGATCCTGTGGTGAAAAACCCAAAATCTGGCCAATGACAGTACCCGCGGGCTGACGGGGGTGGACCGTGAAGCGAGACATGGATGGCATAGAGTTACATGGGTGTGTCATGCATATTGACATTGCATAGCATTGAGGGATTACGGGGTTATAGCATTTAAAATGTACACTTGCACATGTTACACCTTAAATTTGTTCATAGCATTAGTATTTTGCCATAGTAGCAGTTGAGCTGACCCATTCGTGGGATATCAAATTACAGATGAGGCTCCCGGTATTTGAGATTTGAGGAAGACTTAAAGGAAGGAGAGAAAAGGGGCTTGAATGAATATTTGGCCCTTGAGGCATATTTTGTATGTATGGGCATAAACCCAAATGACTTGTATTTTAATTTGGAAAAGTAATGGATTATATATCTTGGGCCATTTTAAAGTGTAAGGGTGTAAACCCAATTGACATTTGAGATATTTTTATTTAATGAGCATCATATATGTATATTGTGACAATTATATGTATATGTTTAGAATAAAGGATGTATAATTAATTTACATGGGTTGTGGCCACCGAGTGAGGGTGGATTGTGATAACTTGAAATATTGTGAATATTAGGTGGGAAATAGGGCTTGAAAAACAAAGGAGGTTATGTCGAAATTTTATGAAAAATTAAAAGATGTGTTAAGTGTGAAAAACACCTTTCAAATAGGTGGGAAAGATGTCAAAAGGGGGGTTTAGAAACCTTGAAAGAATAGGTTAAGAATGGAAGAAAAATGACTTGAAAAACTTTAGGAAAACGTGAGAAATGAATGAGAAACTAATTTATCCAACCTGATAACTTTTTATTTATTTTTCTTATTCTTTTTTTCTCTCACTCTCCGGGTTTGTGGAAATTCGGGGCGTGACAACTTAGTATCAGAGTGTAGGTTCGAATACATAGAGACTGTGGAATGTTATTGAACACGATAGGGCCGTTACACATGGTTTTAAACTTTGGTGAACATTATGTTAAGTGTAAGAACTTGTTTGGTGTATGTTAAGACATGTTGTGGTTATTGCTTATGAAGTGCGAGTTGTTGACATGTATATACTTCTTCTTCTTTTAAATGCCTATGTCTGATGTGAAAAGAGGTATTAATTTTTAAATGCCTATTGGACTTGTAGACACATGCCACCAAAGAGGGCTCTTGCTAGACCTGTAGTACCTAGGCACGGTAGACCTAGAACGACAGCACCACCGCGACGTGGTAGGCCCTGAACTAGTGCTCCTGCTCATAGCATAGCTGAGGAGGTCATCACTCCTGCTCCTGCACCTGCCCTAGCTGAGGAGGTGGAGCAGACCATTGGCGCTAGAGATATGACGACCATTTTACAAGAGTGTTTTCGCGCCGTACAGGAGACCAGGACTACAGGTGGCGAGACCAGGGATACCTACGTGATGAAGGTATTCCAGAGGATAGGACCTCCTAGATTTACCGGAAAGCCCGACCCTCTAGTAGCTGAGGAGTGGTTAGAGCATATCACCAGGATCCTGGACTCACAGGGGATCATAGAGCCCCATTTGAGGATCAGATATGCCTCCTTTTAGTTTACTGATTTGGCTAGTTAGTGGTGGAGAATAGCTACTCACTGGATTGATAGTTTCGGGGAGGGATGGGATGCCTTTGTGGCCATGTTCAATGACCACTATTTTCCTGAGACTGCACGAATTGAGTATATGGATGAGTTCATGGCTTTCCTATAGCGAGATATGACGGTGACTCAGTATGAGTCTCGATTAACTGCATTAGGGAGATTTTTCCCACATGTTATTCGAGAGGAACGACTGAGGGTCCTTTACTTTGTCAGGGGATTAAAGACCTCTATCAAGGATAGACTGGCAGGCCACATTATGGAGACATACGATGAGGCAGTGATGAGGGCCACCAAGGTTGAGAGGGAGTTGGCCAACCTTAGAGGGATTAAAGAGTCCCGGACGCAAAGTGGGGCAGTTACAGCTCAGGCTTCTACATCTGTCCCAATTTACACTGGTAGGGGACTAGTGAAGAGGTACATGACTAGTACTTATTTTGCACAGATATCGCAGCAATCTGCTCAGTTTTCAGCTCCTCGACCTCCTATGTCTACTTCTTTCCAGGAGGAGTACCTCAGAGGCCCCTTACTTGTTATCAGTGTTGGCAACCTGGCCATAGAATGGCCGATTGCCCCCAAAGGGATCCTAACCAGGGGCGTGGAGCTGGATCGAGCCAGGGGTCATTTCCACCACAAGTATAGGGTCAGGGGTGGAAAGCTTCACAACTTTGCTACACTTGCCACCAGGCAGGCCATGTTAGAGCCAACTGTCCTCAGGGGCAGACTTCACAGAGCTCGCAGAGGTCACATTACTATCAGGTGCCTCTGTCACAACCACAGTTAGGCCATAGACCTCCGGCACCATATTTCCAGTCCGCACTCTTTGCACAGAGTGTTGGAGCTCCTGGACAGAGGGGCGAAGGTCAGCAGGGACAGAGAGGGGGAGGTAGGTAGGGCCAGACTACTCAGGGTCGTGTTTATGCAGTGGCCACACCAGAGACATCTACTTCTGGACCTTCAGTAGTTCGAGGTACATTCCTTGTGTTTAGTTCATGGGTTAGCGTGTTGATAGACTCGGGTGCATCTCATTCATTCATATCTACCATGCTTGCCATGACATTGGGTTTGGGTTTGGACATAGATCGGTTAGATCCGCCATTGCATGTTGACACCCCAGTTGGGGGTAGTGTGATATTGATGAAGATTTGTAGAGATTGCCCGATAGAGATAGGTGATCGCATCCTTTATTTTGACTTCATTGTACTTGACATGTCTGGTTTTTATATTATTTTGGGGATGGATTGGTTGTTTGTTTTCCGGGCAAGTATAGATTGCTATAAGGGCAGGGTGATAGTGTGTACTCCTGAGGGAGATAGCTTTTATTTCAAGGGAGATCGTAGGGATTTCTTAGTTCCACCCTTTTATGATTCGAGGAGTTGGGGAGGTCATAGCTACATGTTGGCTAGTTTGGTAGTAGATGGGGGTAGGACTACAGAGAGTGTGTTACCACCTATAGTGGATGAGTTTCCAGATGTCTTCCGGGATGACTTGACTAGTCTACCACCGAGACGAGAGATAAAGTTCACGATAGAGCTTATCCCAGGTACTATGCCTATTTCTATTCCACCTTACCGTATGACTCCAGCTGAGTTGAGAGAACTGAAGGAGCAGTTGACTGATTTGATGGGTAAGGGTTTTATTCGTCTTAGTACTTCTCCGTGGGGTGCTTCAGCACTATTTGCGAAGAAGAAGGATGAAACATTACGTTTGTGTGTGGACTATAGGAGGCTGAATCGGGTCACTATCAAGAACAAGTACCCGTTACCGAGGATAAATGACTTGTTTGATCAACTTAGGGGTTCGAGATGTTTCTCGAAGATTGATCGGGGTATCATCAGTTGAGAGTACGGGAGGAAGATGTGGCGAAGACGGCTTTTCGCACTCGTTATGGCTATTATAAGTTCATGGTTATGCCATTCGGTGTGACGAATGCCCTGGCGGCATTCATGGGCTTGATGCATCGCATTTTTAGTCCTTATTTAGATCAGTTTGTTGTGGTGTTTGTTGATGATATTTTGATTTATTCTCCTTCTGAGGACGAGCATGCCTTTCACCTATGGACCGTGTTACAGATTTTGAGGTAACATCGTTTATTTGCTAAGTTCTCCAAATGTGAGTTTTGGCTTCAGGAGGTGCAGTTTCTAGGTCATGTTGTGTCAGGTAGTGGGGTATCTGTGGATCCTTCTAAGATTGATGTTGTTATGAGTTGGGAGAGGCCGAAGAGTGTGTTTGAGATTCGGAGTTTCTTAGGATTGGCAGGGTACTACCATTGATTTGTGGAGGGGTTTTCTCGTCTTGCTACGCTGATGACTCGTCTGACGTGCAAGGGCATTAGATTTGAGTGGACAGATGACTGTGAGCATTCATTTCAGGAGTTGAAGAAAAGGCTGACTTCTGCACCTGTCCTGATTATACCTAAGGGAGGTTTTGGCTATACCATTTATTGTGATGCTTCACGAGAGGGATTAGGTTGTGTGTTGATGCAGGAGGGTAGAATGGTAGCCTATGGTTCTCGTTAGTTGAAGAATCATGAGCAGAACTACCCCACACATGATTTAGAGTTGGCTGCCGTCATTTTTGCACTTAAGAGTTGGCGACACTACTTATATGGGGAGAGGTTCGAGGTGTTCTCAGATCACAAGAGCCTCAAATACATTTTCACGCAGACGGACTTGAACCTTTGGCAGAGAAGATGAATGGAGTATATGGAGGACTATGACTTTGACCTTCAGTACCATCCTGGAAAGGCCAATGTCGTAGTGGATGTACTTAGTAGGAGACCGAGGAGCACTGTACCTAGTATTGCTATTAGGGAGTGGGAGATGATGGGAGAAATTGGTGAGTTTGACTTAGACCTTGCCGAGTTTGAGGGACATGCCACACTATTCAGTGTTTGTGCACAACCTACGCTGTTGAGTAGGGTTATTGAGGCACAGTTATAGGACCCAGAGGCAGGGCAGATTTGAGCACGAGTTGTAAGTGCCGAGGGCTTTGAGGGATGGACAGTTCATTCTGACCTTAGCCTGAGGTATATGGGTAAAGTCTTTGTTCCAGAGTCTCTTAGGGCTGATGTCCTTAGAGATTTTCATCATTCACGCCTAGCAGTACACCCAGGGGGCACTAAGATGTACCATGATTTACGCCGCCAGTATTGGTGGACGGGGATGAAGGAGGATGTGGTATAATTTATATCGAGGTGTTTCACGTGCCATCAGGTTAAGACTGAGCACTAGAGACCTGGGGGTTTGTTACAGCCATTGCCAGTGGTTGAGTGGAAGTGAGAGTTTGTTACCATGGATTTTGTGATGGGTCTTCCGAAGTCACCTAGAGGTCACGATGCAGTTTGGGTAATTTTTGATAGGTTGACGAAGTCCGCACATTTTCTACCGATTAGAACAACTGATTCAGCGGATGTTCTCAGTAGGTTGTACATCCGAGAGATAGTACGACTACATGGGATTCCTGTTTCCATTGTTTCAGACAAAGACCCACGTTTCACTGCACGATTTTGGCAGAGTCTTCAGACAGCCTTGGGGACTCAGCTACTATTTAGTACTACTTTCCACCCTCAGACTGATGGTCAGTCAGAGCGTACTATTCAGATACTTGAGGACATGCTTAGAGCATGTGTTATGGATTTCAAGGGTAGTTGGGAAGATCACCTTGCTTTAGTAGAATTTGCCTACAACAACAGCTATCAGTCTAGTATTGAGATGGCACCTTTTGAGGCATTGTATGGTAGGCCGTGTCATTCACCGATATGTTGGACTGAGGTAAGGGAGATAGCTACTTTAGGGCCTGACATAGTCCGTGAGACCACAGACAAGATACAACTGATTAGACAGTGTCTATTGACTGCACAGAGTCTCCAGAAGAGTTATGCAGACAGGAGGCAACGACCTCTATCATTTAATGTTGGGGGACATGTATTTCTCAAGGTAGCCCCACAGCGGGGATTGAGGAAATTCGGGCGTAGTGGAAAACTGTCAACCCAGTTTATAGGACCATTTGAGATCCTTGCGAAGGTTGGTGAGGTGACCTATAAGCTAGCAGTACCGCCACAGCTATCTGGGGTTCATGATGTCTTCCATGTGTCGATGTTGAGGAAGTACAAGCCTGAGCCTTCACATCTGTTAGACTGGGTAGATCTTCAAGTGGAGGGTGATTTTTCATATGATGAGAGGCCAGTGGAGATATTGGACACGAGGGACTAGGTCTTGCAAGGCAAAACAATTCCTTTGGTCAAGGTTCTTTGGAACCATCACGGGGTCGAAGAGGCTACTTGGGAGCGTGAGGCGAAAGTCTGCAAGAGGTATCCAGAGTTGTTTATTTATAGAGGTACATTTTTAAATTTCGGTACAAAATTCCTTTAAGGGGGAAGGATGTAGAGATCTGAAAAAATGATGATATTTTTTTTGTTTTGCCTGTAGAGCACTATTCATGCACCATTTGCCGGTAGGACACTATATATGCATCATATAAGCATAAGTCATGTTTAGGAGCATAATTTAAGTATGTCATAGAAGAGAAACATGCTTAGAATATTAAAATACACCTACTGTGCGAATTTGAGCCTAAATAAAAATAATTTTAAAAATTGGACGAAAAAGACAAATCGGTTGGCCTAGGTGGGACCGGCTAAACCCGGCCACTAGCGAAAATATAAATTTTTGAAAAATTTTAATTAAAATAATTTTAAGAAATTTGGTTAAAATAGAATGTCGAATTGAGGCGTTTTGGGACGAGTTGTAGCGTAACGGGGTCCACGATTCATCAAGGGCAAAAGGGTAATTTTACACATTTGCCCTCCATTATAAATACAGACTTTTTTGTGTAAAAATATCAATTTTTCAGCTGAGAATAAATCAGTACACGTTTTTGGAGGAAAAGGGAAGAAAAATCATAGGTTCTTGAAGCTTAAATCCACCAAAACTCATTCCTAGGCCAAGATTTTTGCAAGACTTCCTTCTAAGAAGTTGTTCCTCTCAACAAGAGCTATATTCTCACCGATCGGTTCGTCTATAAAGCGAACATAACTTCCTTGATTTGAGAAAAACCATTCTAGGTATGATATTTTACTAAGTTGAGAATAAATTTAAGTTTTATTGTCTTCTTATGTGTTGATTGAATATTTTAGGTGTTTACTTGATGTTAAAAAATTATTTAGTTGGTAGTTTATTTGAAAACTTAGAATTAGTGGTTTAAGTACTTTTGTGTTCTTTGAGCTTTTTTGATAATTTGTTGTTATGGTAAAGATATATATTAATTATGCGTTGGATTATTATATTATACCTTATGTTCATGCAGAAAAACTCTTATTGTTTGAGAGTTATGATGAATTGGTTGTTTGTGTATTTGTAGTTACTTTGAGAAATTGTGAAAGTAATTAATGTGAAGCTTAATCATATATTCAATCCATTGAATGATGTTTTATATTCATGTAGACAAGGTATTTGATGAAATGTTTCATATAATTCACATTGAGAAAAATCAAGGCATCTTGGCATACATAAATCCATGGAACATGGTGTGTGTTGAGCACTTGGTGCTATGCATTATAAGGGTGTAGATCCTGTGGTGAAAAACCCAAAATCTGGCCAATGACATTACTCGCGGGCTGACGGGGGTAGACCGTGAAGCGAGACATGGGTGACATAGAGTTAAATGAGTGTGTCATGCATATTGACATTGCATATTATTGAGGGATTGCGGGGTTATAGCATTTAAAATGTACACTTGCACATGTCACGCCTTAAATTTGTTCCTAGCATTAGTATTTTGTCATACCAACAGTTGAGCTGACCCATTCGTGGGATATCAAATTACAGATGAGGCTCCCGGTACTTGAGACTTGAGGAAGTCTTAAAGGAAGGAGAGAAAAGGGGCTTGAATGAATATTTGGCCCTTGGGGCTTATTTTGTATATATGGGCATAAACCCAAATGACTTGTATTTTAATTTGGAAAAGTAATGGATTATATATCTTAGGCCATTTTAAAGTGTAAGGATGTAAACCCAATTGACATTTGGGATGTTTTTATTTAATGAGCATCATATATGTATATTGTGACAATTATATGTATATGTTTAGAATAAGGGATGTATAATTAATTTACATGGGTTGTGGCCACCGAGTGAGGGTGGATTGTGATAACTTGAAATATTGTGAATATTAGGTGGAAAAAAGGGCTTGAAAAATAAAGTAGGTTATGTCGAAATTTTATGAAAATTTAAAAGACGTGTTAAGTGTGAAAAACACCTTTCAAATAGGTTGGAAAGATGTCAAAAGGGGGGGGTTAGAAACCTTGAAAGAATAGGTTAAGAATAGAAGAAAAATGACTTGAAAAACTTTAGGAAAACGTGAGAAATGAATGAGAAAATAATTTATCCAACCTGATAACATTTCATTTACTTTTCTTATTCTTTTTTTCCCTCACTCCCCGGGTTTGTGGAAATTCGGGACGTGACATATACACTCTCCCTCTCCTCTACCCGAGATCCTACTACCTATGAAGAAGTCGTTCTCTCTGAGCATTGGACCAAAGCCATGACAGATGAGTTAAATGCCTTGGAGGCCAACAATACTTGGACAGTCACAACTCTTCCAAAAGGAAAGAAAGTTATTTGCTGTCGATAAGTCTATAAGACCAAATTGCACTCAAATGGTTCTATAGAAAGGCACACGGCCCGGTTCGTAGCCAAGGGCTACACTCGAAGAGAGGGATTCGACTTCTATGAAGCCTTTAGTCTAGTTGCAAAGCTCACTACTGTTCGTGTCTTCCTTGCTTTGGCAGCACTTCACAATTGGCATTTGCATCAATTGGATGTTCACAATGCATTCCTCTATTGGGATCTAGAAGAGGAAATCTACACGGATTTAACTCCGGGATTTCAGCCTAAGGGGGAGTCGCTTACAGATCAAAAATTAGTTTGTAGGCTGCACAAATCCCTTAATGGCCTTAAGCAAGCCTCAAGGAAATGACACTCAAACTTTTCCACATCTCTCATTGCCATTGGTTTCCAACAATCCAGGTTAGATTATTCTTTGTTTACAAAGATTCATGATGGTCAATTTGTTGCATTGTTAGTATATGTTGATGACATTCTCATTGGAAGTAATGATCTCAAAACAATTGACTTCATCAAGACATATCTGCACAACCAATTTAAGATCAAAGATCTTGGCAATCTAAAGTACTTCCTTGGCTTAGAAATATCAAGATCAAAAAAAGAAATTCATTTGAGTCAAAGAAAGTACACTCTTGAGATTTTAGAGGATGCTAGTATGCTTGAATGCAAGCCTACCAAAACACCAATAGAATTTAATCATAAACTTTCTCATTTGGCAGCAGATCCTCTCATCGACATTACATGTAATAGGAGGTTGGTTGGAAGGTTGATTTACCCTTCATAGATCCATTAGCAAACTGTACATCGAGTCTTGAGATACCTCAAGGGATCCATAGGCCAAGGCCTCCTATATTCTTCCAAGTCTGCACCATTCCTCAGGGAATTTAGCGACTTAAATTAGGCAACTTTCCCTGAGACCCGAAGATCTACTACTGGTTTTTGCATCTTCTTAGGAGATTATTTAATTAGCTGGAAATCAAAGAAGCAAACCACCATATCTAGGTCCTCTGCCGAAGCTGAATACAACACATTGGCTAACACCAGTTGTGAGATTGTATGGTTGATAAATTTGCTGCAAGATTTTAATACCAGCCATCTGAGACCTACCCTCCTATATTGTGATAACTAGGCAGCCAAACACCTCACCAAAAGCCCAATGTTCCTTGAAAGAACAAGCACATTGAGCTGGACTTTCATCTTGTTAGAGAGAAGGTGCTCACCGGAATGATTACACCAATACATGTGAGTTCAAAATTACAGATTGCAGACATCCTAACAAAGGTTCTACCTACTGCTGCATTCCATTTTCTACGGTCCAAGATGAACACACTTAATCTGTGCGTCCACCTTGAGGGGGAGTCTCAAGATTCAAGGATATTGAGAAATAAGTCAGCAGAAAATCTGTTGTAGAAGCAGTTCAACACAGCACCTTGAAAACATAAATGCTTTCTTATCTTGTTTAATAGCTACTGCCAATATTTTTTAGCTAGTTTTATTCTTTCTTTACCTGTATAAATTGCCCTCTTGTGTTCCTCTGTTTTTCAAGTGTTCTATTACATATTTTGAATATATTCAATCTTTCACAATCTTCTTGTTTCAAGCTATTTTCTCTTAGCAAAATTGTAGCTTATATTTCTCATTCTTCTTTCAATGCTAACATACCCCTCTCAAAAGTAATCAAAGTAGCTTTTTTCTGCAGGAAACTTCATTACTTAGCATACAAACAACTTTTCAGAAGCACATTTTTTCCCTTTATCTGTTATTCAATTCATTCCAAAGTTCGGTTTTCAAGTCCGAAAACTTGCAATATTTGTAGCTATTCTTCTCCTCTTTGGGGAGGCATCTAAAAACTAAGCACCAATATGAAGTGTTGTAGGAGTTTGGAGTGATCACAGTGAGAGTAATGGTTTACTAGTAGAAGAGTTCGGATTTCATCTCATCTTGCTTGTGCCCCTCCTTGTAAGTATTCTATACCTGTACATATATTTTCATGGTAGGTTGCATAGAACCTCTCTGCACTCGAGGTAAAGCTGCATTCATATCACCCTTACTAGACCTCATAGTGTC
>JAHQCQ010021903.1:0-12031 GCA_023539305.1 Ilex asprella | reverse complement strand
ACAATAAATATATTTGTATTCACATCTAAAATCAAATCACAAATATAAAGGAGAGAGAAAAAAATTTAAGCACCGGTTATAGTGAGAATTAGCGATGGTATTGGTAGTGGCGGTGGCGACAATGATGATGTTTATGGTGGTGATAATGGCGATGGTCGTGAGAGGTGGTGGTGATGCGATAGGGGTAATGGTGGTAGGGGTGATGGTTGGACAGTGACGGTGATGGTAGGGGGTGATGGGGTGGAGGTGACGGTTGTGGAGGTGATGGTGGTGGTGGGGATTGTGGGGATGGTGGTGGTCGGGCAATAAAGGTGGTGGTAGGGGTGGCGACAGTAGTAATGACAACAGTGGTGATAGTAGAAAATAATTGTGGTAATGGTGGTTGTTGTGGTGGAGGTGGCAGCAGAGGTGGTAGGACAATTGCGATAATGGTGGGTGTAATGGGGATAGTGGTGGTGAGGTGGCAACAGTGGTGATGGTAGAGGTGGTATGGTGAAGACATCGATGGTGGTGGTAAGGGAGGGTGGTTCCAAACACTATTTATTTATTTTTTAAGTATTTATGAGAAATTATAAGTATTAAAAATACTTTTGAAAAGTCACTTTAAAGACACCTTTAGGGTCATATTTTTTCTATTAAATTTAGAGTGTTAAAATTAGTCGGTTGATTAAATTTAAAATATTTTCTGATGATGTACAAAATCGTACTTGTGCAAGTTCAATAGTCAAGTATTCGTACGGTCGCAATCAAAGAGCAATAACCAAGCAATTAATAGAGAACAGAAAATAAATAGTCGACTCAAGGATTTACAGTGGTTCGGCCGTGGCCTACATCCACTTTCTTGAATGGCAGCGGTGGCCGGCGATCTTTATTAATGTATCAAGGTACTTCGGAGAGTTTACAGTGCAGAGAGAAAGGGGAGAGAGATAGAGAGCAGTTACGTGTATGGGATCAAGATCCTGCCCCTCTGTGTGAAGAGGGGCTTACATTATGTAGGCTAGGGTTAAGGCGATGAGACAGTGCGGTGAATAAGAGGAGCTCTGCTATTTTGGTAAGTATGACTTAGGTAGGAGATCTCCGTATCCCGTCTTTTTCTCCCTCGTCCTTCTATTCCTTCGGAGGAAGACTCCTCATTTGGCCTTAGATTCGATCGTCGTATTGAGCTCGGACTTGCATTGGAGTGGGTTTGGACTCATATTAGAGTCAAGAGGCCGAAGCAAGAAGGAGGAGGAGACGCCCGGAGGGGCCAGCCCAAGCCAACGCCCAAGGGTGCCAGCCTGGGTGACACCCCAAGGGGGGTCCTAGGCTGGCTTGGTGTCCTCCTCTTGATGTCTTCCCCTTGATGCCTTCCTTATCCATGGGTCGAACCAGTCTCGATTTGGACTTTCTCCAATTGGTGGACTTTGATTGGACTTTCCCTTTGACTTTCTCGGTTTTTCTTGATTGGGCTCGGCCCAGCTAAATTCAGGCTCGTCATTTATCCCCCATGCCCCAATCCTCTAATTCTTGCGAGAGGAAGGGGTTGAGGGCATGTGTAACCTTTCGGATAGGAGTCATCTTACTCCCTTACGGTGTTCCTTCGGTCTTCGGGGACTTGTCGAACTCACCGATAAGTGTAACAGTAGGCGAGGCTTCCTGGGGCCCCAAGCAATGGGGTAGGCGCCCCTGTGGCTGAGGCGAGGGCCCACGACCATGAGACCAGCGCCCAAGTGGTGAGAGGGGCTGCTGGAGTGTCGGAACTACCACAAATCTTCGGACAGTCATAATTTTGCGCACAAGAGTCCGTTTGAGATGAATTTTTTTTTTATATCGGGTATTTTTTCGAGCTTTTAGGACAACCCCGGCAAAATGATCGAAAAAAACTTTCTTTCTTCCTTTTTTTTTATATATACACCCTCGTCTACAAATAAAGGTCACTATTCCCATCTTCTTCACTTCACTCCCACTTCTCATTTTTCTGACCAAAGGCTTCCTCTTCCAAACTCCCCAATGAGTTGTTCAATCTTTCTCACGAAGCTACATTCCAAGCTTCCTCAAGAAGCTTTAGCAAGACTTCCTTAAGAAGCCATCCCTTCTCTATAAAAAGGGCCTTCAAGCTACTGTTTATCCCACTCTCTTCTTCTTCTCTTTTTCTAAGATCAAAGCACATGAAGACTAGGGGCTTGAAGAGTGGAGGAGATGAGGCGAGGGGAGGCAACGCCTAAGGGGGCGGCCTAGGCGGCGCCCAAGGGGCCTCCCTAGGCGGTGCCTAAGGTTCCAGCTCGGGCTCCCTTTTGGCCTTCGGACGCTAGGGTCCTTCTCCTCGTGGTGACTTCGGCATAGTCCCAGCGGCGGGTGAAATCCTTCACGGTGCGGGCGGTGGAGTCAGAGTGTCTGAGCAAGGTGAGGGAAGGGGAAAGGCCTCCATGGGTGGTGCCCAGGCTTCGGGGACGCCTCTTTGGGCGGCGCCAGGGGCTTGGGCGGCTCCCCTCTGGCCTTCGGACGCTTGGGTCCTTCTCCTCGTGGTAGTTTCGGCGTGGTCCCAGCAGCAGGTGAGAGACCCTTTGGAGTTCTTGGCCCAAGATCAGGTGTGGGCAAAGAGTCTTCATCTACTCCTTTTGGCACATCACGAGGGACCATAGATGCATGTAGGCAGCGGCGTGAATCACCGAAAGAGGCGGGGGGCACCTGTCATGGAGTAGGCGGCGCCACATGCGGCACTCCAGGCTCTCCGGGTGTCATGCAGTCTTCTCTTAGCGAGTCCAGGAAACGGCTGGGAGACACGAGCTCTCAAGGTACGTCTTAGTATTCTCTCTTATTCCTTTGTTGGCACAATTACTTTCCTTTGTTATGGTCTGAGCTTGTCTTTTTGCTGGCATTCATTCAGGTGAGAGGGAGACTGTCGGTGGCCTCGACAGGGGTCAAGGTGGAGGAGGAGGCGACCGTCATAAGGTAGCTTCCATACTTAGCTTATTTGAGCGTGGCAAGGATATCTCTAGTATAGTTACCCGGTACTGCATTCCGCCCTCTGTGACGTGCCGTCGACCTGAGGCCGACAAGTCTGCATGCTGTGACTCCTCGGGCGAGATGGTTGTCTACGAGGGCATATTAGAGGCGGGCCTTCATTTTCTTATCCCTGGACCTATATATCGGGTCCTTGGGCACTTGTCTCTAGTCCTAGAGAGGTTGGTTCCCAATGGTTGGAGGGTGCTCTCTGCATTTTTTGTACTGTGACGGTTGGTGCATAACGCTGCTGTTCTCCCTCCGTTTGAAGAATTTATTGCTACATATATGCTTATCGAGAACCCCGCTCCCCACCAAGGGTGGTACCGATTTGCCCCGAGATCGGGCAAATTCATTGCTGGTCTCACTTCCAACCTTCACAAGTGGAAGAGAAAATTTTTTTTTGCTGGAGGTAAGTGGGCTTCCGAATTTGATCGCAACGTAATGCCTACCCTGTGGGATACAGTCCCGAATACTAAGCTGGTAAGGATCTTACTTTCAATTCTTGTCTTAATTTTCACGTGTATGTTTTTCATAGTGCAACTGTTTTTCTTGTAGTCTCACCGACTCTATCTCGGGACCAGGCTCGGTTTCTCGATATGGTTCTCAACAACCACATGACGGATGCCTCTGAGATTATACAGGCAGCTGGTATCTCTCAGGCTCCCTCAAAGCGGAAGAGTAAAGGTATATGATTCCTTAGTAGTCTTGTTGAGAATGTAACATACAGGTTTTCTTACTTACACTGGCTCTGCAGGTCCTCCCATTGATAGGTCTATAGTGGATGAGGTACTCACTTCCAGGGTAACGTCTATTCCCCCTCCTCCTTCTAAGAGGGCAAAGTCTAGTGCCCCCAATTCTTCTCAACTGGGGTCTACTGGTCTCATGAAGGCCGAGCTTGGTGATGCTCCGCCTTCTTCTCTGATCGATGTCTCAACTCCTCTGACGAATTGTTCTATCACTGCTGTGGGGGCTGAGGTCCCGGCGTCATCTTCTACCAAAATTGTGGACCCACCGAGCTACCCTCACCCGGACGTTCGCTTGACGTCCATACTCCGAAATCTGAGTGCGGCAAGGGGGAGACTCTGTGACTTTGTGAGCAGTACTGACGTTCAAGAGATTACATCTCAGGGTCTAGAAGGCATGGTCAATGCTGCTGTTGAGGGCTTTGTTTTGGTATGTCCTTCCTTTTTGTTTCGTTCTTGGCTTTTTTTGTTATATCTTGACTTAGTTCCTGACTTTCTCTGTATTTTGTTTTCGAATGTATATAGCTAGCTGCTGTCTTGCCCGGCCTGTTCAATAATACCCTGAAGATCGGGGAGGCCGTTAGTGGTCAGGCGGAGGAGAGGTAGGTCCGTGAGGCTGTTGAGGAGCAGCTGTGGCAGGCACGAGAGGATGCCGTGAGGCTAGCACGGCAGGCACAAGAGGATGTCGTGAAGTATCAGAGGCTCGAGCGGTAGGCACGAGAGGATGCCGCTGAGGAGTTGAGGCAGGCACAAGGGAAGACTGCTTAACTTGAGGCTGACTTTTGCGCAGCACTTGAGAGAGCTACCAGGGCAGAGGCTTAGAGGGATGCTGCTGAGAGGGTCAGGGCTAGTGCCTTCATTGACGGTTACGAGGAGCTCAGGAGGAAGGTCTCTATAGCATTCCCTTACTGTGATCTTTCTGACCTTAAGCCTTCTGAGACTCTTGAGTCTGATGATGAGGACTATGTGAGTGGAGGCAGTGAGGGCCACTAGGATTGTGTTGTCTTTGTGCCCTTTGTTCTATTGGCACACTATGTCCATATTTTGTCAAAAGTTCATGTGTTTGGATGACATATCACCTTTGTAAAGGTTTTTTGAATGGAATACAACAACTTTTTTTTGAGAGAAATATTGAGCAATTTTATTTTATAATTCAAAGTAAATATTTGAAGAAAAAAGACTAACATAGGAAATTGACTAACAAAATAACCTAAACAGTGGTCACCAACTCATGATTAACTGCCTCCAGCTACTGGTAGTATTTCTTTAGGTGTTGTACCTTACATGGGTGGCCTAGGACCCTTCCTTTGAAGTTTCAAATTTTGTAGGTACTCGACCTTACTATCTCCATGACCGTGTAGGGTCCTTCCCAATTAGGTCATAATTTTCCTTCTTGGGAGTCTTTGATGGACAGGATGGCCTTCTTGAGGACTAGGTCCCCAGGTAAGAAGGTACGAGGCTTCACCCTCGAATTGTAGTACTTGGTCATGCGACGTTTGTATTCTGCATTCTTAAGCATGACTATCTCTTTCTCTTCCTCCACCAAGTCGAGGTTGATGCGGAGGCCTTCTTCATTACTGGTAGGGTCATGGTTCTGGACCCTAAGGGAGTGTACCCCAATTTTAACGGGTATCACTGTCTCTGTTCTGTAGGCTAGAGAGAATGGGGTCTCTCCTGTAGGACCCTTGGTGTGGTCTTATATGCCCATAGTACTCTTGGGAGTTTGTCTACCCACTTCCCTTTTGCAGTCTTCAATTTAGCTTTTAAGTTACGGAGTATGGTCCTTACAGTGACCTCCGCTTGCCCGTTCACCTGTGGATGGGCGGGGCTGGAGTGGGGTTGCTTAATCTGGAGGTCCGTACAAAAGGTTTTGAGGAGTTTATTGTCGAACTGTTTGGCGTTGTCGCTTACAATGGCATGAGGTACCCCGAAGCGGCAGACTAGACTCCTCCATATGAAGTCTTTTATCTTCTGTTCTGTGATTCTAGCTAAGGCTTCAGCTTCTGCCCACTTAGTGAAGTAGTCGATGGCGATGACTATAAATTTGCATTGGTCTCGACTCACGGGGAGGGGACCTAGAATGTCAATCTCCCTTATAGAGAAGGGCCACGGGCTCTAGATTGTGTGAGTTCCTCAAGCGGCTGTCTGAGCACAGTCACAAAACGCTGGCACTTATCACATCTCCTGACGAAGTCTCGGGTATCTCTGATCATGGTGGCTCAATAGTATCCTTGTCTGACTGCCTTATGAGCCAATGCACGGCCTCCTGAGTGGTTCTCATATCCCCTCATGGATCTCCCTCATGGCATAGTCCGCCTCTTCTGGGGTGAGACAGCGGAGTAGTTGGAGAGAATGACTCTTTTTGTAAAGGGTGTTTTGTAACATAACATACCTGGATGCCCTCATTCTCAACTTTTTGGCTTCCATTAGGTTGTCTAGGAGAGTGTTTTCCTCTAGGTAGCTTTTGATAGGAGTCATCTAATTGGACTCCGATGATACACAGTGAGTCTTGACCTCCTCTAACTTGGTGGTGCTAGGCTCAAACTGGTGACCTGTCAACGCCGGTCCCATGAGTATGTTGGCGGATGCAAACTTGACGAGAGCATCAGCCATGACATTCTCTTCTCGAGGTACATGGTGGATCTCAAAGCATGCAAACTTTGTGAGGAGTGCTTGGACCACCGAGAGGTATTCCTGCATCCTTTCTTCTTTGGCTTCAAAATCTCCCCTTACCTGATTGACTACGAGCTGAGAATCACTGTAAGTCATGAGACGGAGTGCTTCCATCTCTAAGGCTAACCTTAGACCCAATATGAGGGCCTCATACTCTGCTTGATTATTGGATGTGTTGAAATGGAGGGGGACAGCGTACTTTAACGGAGTGCCATGGGGACTGATTAGTACGAGTCCAGCTTCACCACCCTCGTTGGTAGAGGACCCATCCACATAGAGTTACCAGCATGGCAGAGTGGATGATGGGGGTGATATCAGGAGAGGATGTGAAGAATGGAGTGAGGGAGCCTGAGAAGGCGGCGCCCAAAGGTAGGGTGGGCGCCCTGGCTTGGCCGGTCGATGGCTCTGCCCCCTGTTCCTCCTCTGGGTCGGTGGGTCTTCATATGGCAACTGGTCCAACTTCCTGGTTGAGAGAGTCAGTATGTACTGAGCAAGTGCGTGCAGGGGCGCCTAGTTCTTCATTTTGGGACTCTTGGGGCGGAGTGGACTTTGCTACAAAGTTTGCGAGCGTCTGTGCTTTGATGACGGACCTTGGTTGGTACTGCACGTCAAATTCGCTCAACTCCATGGCCCTTGGTTGATCGGTGACCAGCGTAATAGTATGACCTTGGAAGTAATGGCGCAGACGTCTGGCGGTGGTCACAAGGGCGAGAGCTAATTTTTCTAACTCTGAGTACCTCACCTCTACTTCTCGATAGGCTCTACTTATATAGTAGACAGGCTTTTGGATGCCCCCATCCTCTCTGATAAGCACAGAACTTACGATAGAGGGAGAAGATGAGAGGTAGAGGTAAAAGATTTCTTCTGGCACGGTATGAGAGAGTAGTGGCGGTGTGGAAAGGTAAGTCTTGAGCCTCTGGAAGGCCTCCTCAGCGTCTGGGCCACATTGGAAGGACCTGCGAAGGATCTTAAAAAAGAGAAGACATTTATCAGCAGATTTAGAAACAAACCTGTTAAGTGCTGCCATTCTCCCGTTGAGGCGCTGGACCTTCTTGGTTGAGGCAGGGGAATTCATCTCCAAGACCGCTCTAATTTTATCTGGGTTGGCTTCAATACCCTTTTATGGACCATGAAGCCTAAGAACTTCCCTGAGCCTATGCCGAAGGCGCATTTTTCAAGGTTCAAATTCATCTTGTAGGCTCTTAGCACATCGAAGGTCTCCTGTAGGTGTGCGATATGATCTGTGGCTGCTACACTCTTCACTAAATATCATCTACATAGGCCCCCATCGTCTTCCCAATCTGGGCCTCGAACATTCTGTTAACGAGGTGCTGATATGTGGCACCGACGTTCTTGAGTCCGAAAGGCATCACCCTACAGTAGTAAGTACCTCTGGGGGTGATGAATGAGGTCTTCTCTTGGTCTGGAGGGAACATGCTAATCTGATTATAACCGGAGTAGGCATCAAGAAAACTCAGGAGCTCGTGTCCCGCCGTGACGTCAATGAGCAGGTCGATTCATGGGAGAAGATAACTGTCATTGGGACAGGCCTTGTTGAGCTCCGTAAAATCTACGCAGAGACGCCACTTCCCATTGACTTTTGTCACCATTACCACATTGGATAGCCTTTCTAGGTAGGCTACCTCCCTCACTGATCCATTAGTCAGCAACTTGTCTACCTCTTCCCCCATGGCTTGCCCTCTCTCAGTGCTCATACTCCTCAACTTGTGGCGGACAGGCTTGTATCTAGGGTCAACATTCAGCCGGTGGGAGGCCACCTCTGGGTTGATGCCCTCTAAGTCCTCATGGGACCAGGCAAAGACGTCCGTGTTTCTCCTGAGAAAGTCTACCAAAGTAGATGCCAGCCTCCTGGGAGAGTGAGGAGCCTAGGTAGACTTTCCTCTCTGGAAGGCTGTCATCTAGTATTAGTGGGCGAAGCTCCTCTGCTGGTTCACCCCTCTCTAAGGTACTGTCGTCTCTAGGATCAAGGACCTCGACCTAGAGTGTCTCATTCAGTCTCCTAGCCCTCATAGAGGCCACATAGCACTTTCTGGCTGAGACCTGGTCTCCTCTAATCTCCCTAACCCCATTGGAAGTAGGAAAACGGAGGAGAAAGTGGTAAGTAGAGGGTACTGCCCTTAAGGCATTGAGGGCAGGACGTCCAAGTATTATATTGTAAACAGAAAGACAATCAAGTACAAGAAAATTTACCATGATAGTAGAGCTCCTTGGCGCAGTCCCTGCTGTGACAGGCAAGGTGATGGATCCTAAAGGCTGGATTCTCTCTCCCGAGAAACCAACCAAGGGAGTCCTGACAGGCTGTAATCTCTCTCTATCGAGGTGAAGGCTGTCATAAGCAGTGGCAAACAGGATGTCGGCTGAGCTTCCACTATCAACTAGGATCCTCCTGACTTGGTAGTTGGCCACCATCAGGGTTAAAACTAGAGGGTCATCATGTGGGGTTTAGACCCCCACCAGGTCTTTGTCTGAGAAGGTAATGACCTCCTCCTCCCCATGTCATAGGGTTTTCATTGGGCGAGAGTCATGAGACTTTACCTGTGTAGCTTTATGGGCGTGCGCCTTCCTGGCGGAATTGGAGTCACCTCCTCCTCCTAGTCCTCCGGCGATGGTCTGAATCTCACCGAGGGGTTACTGGTGTTCTCGTTCTCCGTGCGGAGGGGCAGGTCCTCAACCAGTCACATACTGTCTAAGATGACCCCGTTGGATAAGCTCCTCAATCTGCTTCTTCAGCTGGAAGCAGTCATCCGTATTATGTCCATGGTCACGGTGGCAGCGATAATACTTATTGAAATTTTGGCGCTTGAGGTCAAACTTCATCTTTTCGGGCCAGCGGAAGGCTGGGTCATCCTGTATCTGGAGTAGGATGTATTCCACTGAGGTATTGAGTGGAGTGAACGGCTGTCGGTCCCTTAGGGGTAGCGGTCCGAGGCGGTCCTTTACGGGGACCCTCTCGACTTTCTTTCTCTTGTTCTCAGTCTTCCTTCGGTTTTCTCGGTTGTCTTTCCTTTTCTCCCCTCGGGAGGACTCACATTTACAGGCTTTGGTGACGTCCTTGGCGTTCATATATTTTTGGGCCCTAGATAGTAACTCGGGCATGCTTGAGGGTGACTTTTTGATGACTGAGAACATGAAGCTGGAGGTGCGAAGTCCAGCGATAAAGGTGGCTAAGGCTACCTTGTCATCTGGTTCTTCAACTTAGAGGACTTCCTCATTGAAGCGGGCAAGGTAGCTACGGAGGCTTTCGTCCCTATCCTGCTTGATGGTGAGCAGGTGGGTCACTGGCTTTTGATGGCGGCGTCCCCCTACGAAGTGAGAGACGAAGGACTTACTTAGCTCTGCGAAGGATCGAATGGAAGAGGGCCTGATCTTGGAGAACCACTAGCGGGCGGACCCCTTTAAGGTGGTAAGGAACGCCCTGTACATGATCTCCTCAGGCACATTGTGGAGTTGCATGAGAGACTTGTAGGTATCTAGATGGTCAAGGGGGTCTCTATTACCATCGAAAGTCTTGATGTTGGGCATCTTAAACTTCGAAGGCAGTGGGTAGTTGACAATATCAGCGATACAGGGCGTGTCAGTGCGTCTTATCAGGTAGTCCACGGTCGTAGACGTCTGTGCCTTGATGGCGTTGAGGGCATCACCAAGCTAATTTTGCATTTCCCTTATCTTCTCGTCCCACTGGTTGGGGACATCCTCGGTCGGGTGATGGTATTGGCTTTCGTGGTCTCCATATTGACTCTCTCCTTCGTCCTCCTGCGCATGCACATGAGAAGGGGGGATGCGCGAGCTCCTTGAGCGTTGAGGAGGGACTGCTAGGCGAGGGACGCCCTGCGGTCGCAGGGCATTCTAGCGAGGGGCTGCTTGACGCTCGTGAGGTACAAGTTGTTGTTCCTCCCCAGTCGGAGGGATTGGGACTGCTCATTCTGGATTAGGGGTAGTACCTCCTTGGGTGAGCATCAGTTGGATGATCTGCTGATTTTGTTTCACCAGCAATTGCATAGTATGGAGAAGTTGTTGTTGCTGACTAGTAGGAGTCGCAATAGTGGACGGTTCAGACGGTGCGAAGGGAGGCGGAGCCTCCTCCCGGTGGGCCGGGTTGTGGTCTCTTGACTGTTGGCTCATCGATCGGGTGGTAATCGCCATTGATTACGAAGGGGATTGAAAGGTAATAGAAACTATGTCGTTCCCATAGACGACTCTAAACTGATGATGTACAAAATCGTCCTTGTGCGAGTTCAACAGTCAAGTATTCGTACGATTGCAATCAAAGAGCAATAACCAAGCAATTAATAGAGAACAGAAAATAAATAGTCGACTCAGGAATTTATAGTGATTCGGCCGTGGCCTACGTCCACTTTCTTGAATGGTAGCGGTGGCCGTCGATCTTTATTAATGTATCAAGGTACTTCAGAGAGTTTACAGTGCAGAGAGAGAAAGAGAGAGAGAGGGGCTTACATTATATAGGCTAGGGTGAAGGCGGTGAGACGGTGCCGTGAATAAGAGGAGCTCTGTCATTTTGGTAAGTATGACTTAGGTAGGAGATCTCCGTATCCCGTCTTTCTCTCCCTCGTGCTCCTATTCCTTCGGAGGAAGACTCCTCGTTTGGCCTTAGATTCGATCGTCGTATTGAGCTTGGACTTGCATTGGAGTGGGCTTGGACTCATATTAGAGTCAAGAGGCCGAAGCCAGAAGGAGGAGGAGACGCCCGAAGGGGCCAGCCCAAGCCAGCGCCCAAGGGGGCCTACCCAAGCTGCGCCCAAGGGGCTGCCCTGGGCGGCGCCCAAGGGGGTCCTGGGCTGGCTTGGTGTCCTCCTCTTGATGTCTTCCACTTGATGTCTTCCTTATCCATGGGTTGAACCAATTTCGATTTGAACTTTCTCCAATTGGTGGACTTTGATTGGACTTTCCCTTGGGCTTTCTCGGTTCATCTTGATTGCGCTCGGCCCAGCTAAATTCGGGCTCGTCATTTTCAACCGCGAATAACAAAAATTATTTTGTTTAACTTTTGAAATTTGAATTGTATTGTACTTTATTATATAGATTATTTATTACTTGTGCCTGAAGTCACAGAACAATAACAAAATGGTCAATAATAAACATATATGTATTCATACCAAAAATCAAATCATAAATATAGAGGAGAGAGAAAAAAAATTTAAACTTCAGTTGTAATAGGGGTGATTAATGGTACTGGTGGTGGGTGGTGGTGGTAAGAGACGATGATAGTTGTGGTGGATGGCGACGATCGTGGTGATGGTGGTAGCCATGGGTAGCAACGATAATGGTTGTGGTTAGATTTGGGTGGCGATAGTGGTAGTGGTAGCCATGAGTGACAATGATAATGGTGGTAGTGAGTGATGACGGATTTTTTTGGACGATAGTGTGATAAGTGGTGGCGAATGACGGTGGTGGTGATAGTTGTAGATGCGGTGGGGTGTGAATGACAGTGGGTGGTGAACAGTGGTGGACGATGACGGTGACGACAGTGGTGGTGGGGCGATGGTAGAGGTGATGGTAGTGGTGGGGTGACGGTGACTATTGTTGTGATAGCGGTGGTGGTGGGATGACGGCAGTGATGGTGGTGGTGGTGGTGGTGGGGGTGGGGCGGT
>JAHQCQ010021902.1:0-12031 GCA_023539305.1 Ilex asprella | reverse complement strand
CCAACCTTGCCTTGTACCGTTTGCTTCCATCAGATTCTTCCTTAATCTTGTAAACCCACTTGTTGTGCAGAACTTTCTTCTCATTGGGAAATTGAACCAATTCCCAAGTCTGATTAGATGAGAGAGAATCCATCTCATCATCCATTGCATGCTCCCACTCCTTTCTAGACTCAACCTGTAATGCCTCCTTAAAACATTTTGGTTCACCGGTATCAATTAACAACAAATAATTCAAAGATGGAGAATAATGTACTGGAGGTTTTACCGTACGTGTTGTCCTTCTAAGAAGAGGAGTCTGTGCGTCTGCCAGTAGAGTAGATTGTGGATTAGTATCCTGAGGTTTTAAGACATTTCTGTTAGGGATCCCCTTAAACTCTACAAAGTCTGATTTTTTCTCAGCCTCCTTGGGTTGACCAAGTTTGTTTCTATACAAAACTGACTCATTAAATACCACATCAATACTCTTGTGTCTTTTTCGATTCTCAAAATCATACAGCCTATACCCATAGTTATTAGTATCATAGCCTATGAACACTCATTTATGAGACTTAGCATCAAGTTTATCCATATCCTCCAATTCTAGATGCATATAGGCAATGCAACAAAAAACTTGTAAATGGAATAAATTTACCTTTTTGCCTGTCCAAGCCTCCTCTAGCAATCCACAATTCAACGGAACTGAAGAACCATTGTTGATCAAATACACAACTATATTTAATGCATTCGCCCAAAATTTCTTAGATAACCCAACATATAACCTTATGATCCTTGCACACTCTAGGACCGTCCTATTCATACGCTCAGTAACTATATTTTGCCTTGGCTTCTTTGGGACCGTTTTCAACTTTTGAATCCCATTCGCAGCACAGTAAGCCTCAAACTCATTGCTACAATACTCACCACCATTATCTGATTTTAGGCACTTCAATTTTATCACTGTTTCATTCTCAACTAATGCTTTCCAATTCTTGAAAATGTCAAACACATCAGATTTATGCTTAAGGAAATAAATCCATAATTTTTTAGTAGCGTTATCAATGAAAGTAACAAAATAACGTGAACCACCAACAGAAGATACCTTTGATGGACCCCACACGTCGGTATGAACAAGCTTCAACATTTCCATTTTTAGAGTCCTTGTCACCTTTGTAAAACTGACCTTCTTTTGTTTCCCGAGAACACAATCCTCACAAAATTCCAAATTCAGCGACTTACAACCCAGCAATTTCCCTATCAACAACATTACTTTCATCCCATTTTCGCTTATGTGACCCAACTTACGATGTAGTACAGTCAATCCCTGATGTTGTCACCGTGATGCTACTATAAGTACTCGAAGATACATATAGAGTTCCTTCCTTTTTACCACGAGCAAGAGTCAAGATCCCCTTGCTCATCTTCCAAACATTTGATGTAAACGATGTGACCACTCCACCATTTGACAACTGACCCACTGAAATAAGCTTTTGTGTTAGACTAGACACATGTCTAACATCTTTCAATTTCAGAACCGTCCCTTCTGTCTAAGTAATCTGCACATCCCCTTTCCTAATTATATTGTAGGCTTCATCATCACCCAAATACACTTTACCGAATTTTTCCTACACATAATTTTGTAGCACATCCATGCGTGGAGTAGCATGGAATGAAACTCCAGAGTCTACAATCCAAGATTCACTGCGAGAATCCAGCGAGCAAATCAAAACATCATTATCAGACTCTTTAGAAATATTAGTAGTATTTTTACCTCTTTGATTATTCTCATTTTGCTCATTTCTCGGTGCCTTGCAATTCCGCTTCCAGTGCCCCTTCTGACCACAGTTCTAGCAGCCCTCATCTCCGCCACGAGATTTACTTCGGCCTCTGTTTCTCTACGATGACTTTACCTTGCCCTTTTTATTTCGTCTCTTATTCATAGACCTACCTCTCTCCTCTGTATTGAGTGCTGAACTCGAAACAACATCCTCACCCGATGCTCTTCTCTGAGCCTTTTCTCCTAATATCAATTACACCACATTCTCCAATTTTATCTTTGCAAATTCGAAAGAATTGCTTACTGCCAAGATAAGTTCATTCCAAATTTTCGGTAGACTTGATAAAAGGACAAGAGCTCTAATTTCATCATAAAAAATGATATTCATAAATTCTAACTGATTTGTGACCGTATTGAATTCATCGATATGTTCTTAGTATTTTCAGACATCTTTAGGTTAAACAACTTTTTCATAAGATATACCTTATTTATCGCTGAAGGCTTTTTGTACATCTTTTTTAGGGATTTGAACAAATTTGATGTAGTCTTTTCTTTAGCGATGTTCGACGCAACTGGCGGCGCGATGCACAGTCACACAGTCCCTAGGGCTTTGCGATCCAGAACGTCCCACTTTGGTTGCTCCATATCTGTTGACTTCATGCCATCGATAGGTAGATACAGATCCTTCTGATATAAAATATCCTCAATCTGTATCTTTCAAAATGCATAGTTGGTGCCATTGAATTTATTAATCTTGACTTTGTCTTCAACCATTGTACAAAGCCCTTGAAGGCCTAATCCTCCGCTTCATGGACTAAGCCTAAAAAAATTTCTCATTAAAAAACCACACAATATTATTTAGGGTCAGGTCATCATTCAGATCAACACAAAAAACTAAACTCCACTAAAGCCCAACAATACTTAGATCTCATACGCTCATGTTACAGTGTGCCTAACCCCTACAATTGAATTCTAGTGGAATTTTTCGTATAGTGATTAAAAACAATATGTTTGGCCTAATGAACTTAACGTTATTGTTCTGAAAATCATACATGTCTTTTGGTAAGCATTTGTGTTTGCAGTAGATAATTTCATTCATATATACTAGCTTAATGTCTTCTATCATGCGGAATAACTCATCAAACTTTCTCTCATACTCGGCTGCAGTCATGCTACCCTATCGTAGAGCGAGAAAATCTGCACTCATCTTGTCCCTAACCAATTCAGAAAAATACTTATCTTGGAAGATCTAATCAAATTCCTCCCAGGTAAGAGCATTCGTGTTCCTCATTCTCTTCACTGAGTCCCACCAATGATCTACCTCCCCTTCTAGTAGATATGTAGCTAGGCCAACCCGTAAATCCTCGGCCACTCCCATGCCATCACAATTTTTTTTCACCATACGGATCCATTTATCCGCATCCAAGGGGTTAGAATTTCCTTGAAAAGTAGGTGGGTGTTGACATAGAAATTCTTGAAGAACCATCATTCTCCGATTTTCGTCCCCGTTGCCTGGCACATTAGCTAATAGATGAACCCCACAGTTATGGTTGTTGTTTTCATTTTGGTGTTGTACCAAAATGGTTAGCTCTCGTAAGCATTCCTAAATTTCATTCATGGCATCGGGAAGTGGTGGTGGTGATGGGTGTGCTTGGTCACCATGTCCACGACCACGTCCACGTTCACGTCCACCCTTCATCCTGCACATCAATTCACAATTTAGTTTCTTTGATGTACAAGACAAAGTTAGGATGTCTTGATTTAAGCATCAGGCTTGAATAAAATTTCAATCAAAATTTTTATTTAACCTAATCCCGTCTCTCTAGTGGTAATCCATAACCTACAACTTCCATGTAAGACATAATTTCTAGGCTCTGATACTAAAACTTATAACGCCCCAAAATACACCTTGGGCGACATTACTAGCTAAAAACTATTCACATCATGAGAGTAACTCAATAAAATCCATCAATAAAGAAAATTTTCATTCATCGTATATAATATCCACAACATCATCCCAAAAGAGTATGCCCACCATGGTCATAATATCAAAAAAATATGCCAACTATGACAATTACATTTTAAAAAAATCAAATTTAAATTTCAGCGGAATAACAAAATATTATACTTCACCGAGTCTCAAAAGGATTTTTCTAGTCTAGCACAGAGGAGAGTATAGTCCTAAGCATCTACCTCGGGATCCACGTGCCCGTCGAGTGGAGCTTCCCAATGCACCTGCTCATCGACTTCAAGCTCCTCATCTAGCACGTAATCTAAAAAATATATGATTTGTAGGGGTTGAGCACTAAGCTCTATAGAAAAATTCTCTCAACTCGAACAAAGTTTAGAAAACATATAAAATAAGTCGGTCTCATTTCACAAATATCATAGATAGATTTTTAAAGAAAATAAGAACATTTCAATAGATCTAAAGTTTACACAATAACAATAATTAAATAAACAGTAAAATAAGTTTCCCAACAAGAAACTAGTCTCATAATAAACCGCTCCAACAAGGAGTCATTTCAACAATAAACCATTTTCAACATGTACAAGGCCACAACCCACAATATATAATCAACCACAGTATGTATCTGTATCTCAAGTATGATGTAAGACATCGCATAAATAAACACATCGAGAATATCCTGGCCCACACACACCCAATCCTCGCAAGGATATACAACTTTAGGAAGGACGTGTACCATCACAATGGCAGTGACGAAATCCAACCCAGGAATAATATACTAACCCTCATCCCCGGTACCCGTGAGCAAATAGTGGTTTGATCCTCATAAGGCACCAACCCCACTATGAGTGGTAGGGAACCTTCAAACCTGCATGGAGTAAGAAACGTATTTACCCACTTTACGATACCCGGTCAACGGCCACCCATGATCATCCAAATATCTCCAAGAGATACATTATCCAATCAATTTTCTCAAATTCCAAGTAATTCAAAAATCTCCAAATTTCAAATGTAATATCACAAGAGAGAAATTTAAAAAAATATGCAAGAGATCATTATCAATACCATTTTATTAATCAATATAAAGCACTAAAATTTTGAAATCAAGAACAAAGAAAAAATCAAGAGCAAAATTATTTTTCCTCTTGAAACTAGGGTTTGAAGTCAAGAAGAAGAAATTTCATGGCTATTCAATCATATCTTTGTTTAAAACAAGATAGTGTTTGTAATAATATTAAGAATTAATGATTTACTAACAAATAGATAGGATTCATAGTCAAAACATACATATATATAAACCCTAGCCTCAATGTAAGAGAATAAGAAGAGACCCCTACCTTGGTGTTCTTGAAAACTAGGGCTTTGATCTAATCGAATGTGCAAATCCCCTTTGATCTTGTGTTTTTTCCTCTCTTTCTTCCTCTTTAATGTTTCCTAGGGTTAGAAAGGTTGAAATAGGGCTAAATGAGGCGTCTTTAAATATTTATAGTGGAAGGAGGGCTGACTATTCGCGACTTAAAATTTTTGGAATTCATAGAGCGTACTGGTACGCAGTACCAATACGGTAAACTTTCTGGACTCGAGCGTACCGGTACGGTTTGTCCAATTTTGCCTATTTCCTCTATTTTTCATTTTCAATCCATTCTAAACCCTTCTAAAACCAACCTAACCTTATACAACATACATTTGTACATCAAACATAGTTGCTATAAGTTCTATTATAAACTATTTCATATATTCACAAGCTAAAACTAAGTTTTAACTAATGGTTACAATATTAGCATTTCATATGGTTATAACATATATGGTTCATTCCTACGCCATTACATATATTAAATTACTATACACATTTATCGTTATATTACTATAAATATGTGGGGGTTTACAAGTGTTCATAGGAGGTTCGGGAGACACGGATCCATATGAGATCGATTACCTGATGAGGGGTAGTATGGATATGTTATGACTTGTGAATTCTTGAAATTGAATTGATGTTGTTCTTTGATACGTGTATTTACATAGTATTTATCTATTTCTATGTATCATTATCATTTTTATTTCATATATGACATGTATACTCACTGATCGCGTAGTTTAACTCATACCCCTACAGTTTCTATTTTTTCATGTATAAGAGAAGGAGACACAGATTAGTCCACTGTCAAATCGGTTGAGTTTGTACAATGTAAGTATGATATTTTGTTCGTTATGTCTTTAGTTTTAAATGAGTAAATGATACAGGTTGAGGGACTCTATAATTAAGAGTTGGGTTGTATATTATGTTAAATGAGAGATTATTATAGCCGATTAATAGTATATATATATTTATAAACAGACTCAACAGGCATACTTTGTGATGTATGCTATGTGGATGTGAGATTTTTGTATTTGTCTATAACCTCGAAAATAAACAATTGGTACAGGTATTATATATGGTAAATTTTATGAGACAGGTTCACCATCATGCTTATTAACTAAGGTGATGGGTGGTATCGTTGCACCTATGAGATCAATTAGTGTTTTATTAATCTAGATTATATATATACAGACATGTGTATCAAAAATCTAGTCGCGTCCCATCCTTGAAAAATTGGGATGGAGGTGACAATTAAGTTGGTATCAGAGCTAGAATTTATAATTCTGTAGTCGAGTCGAGTCTAGTGTGAGAGTGGACTTAGGGATTGATCTGTTTAGGTGAGGTGTTAGAGGTCCGTGTGAGTGTGTGGAAGATATATATTGCATGCTATAATCACCCATATACGATGTTCACATGTTTTCCAGTGATACATGGAGGGAGAAGGGTCTTCTTCTCGTACTGGAGATAGGGGAAAAAGACCCCAAGTAGAGAAGGAATTAGGTGATCGGGAAGCTAGAAAATGGTGGGAAGTAGTAGCTAGGTAGTTTGAGCAACATATAATGCGAGTGGAACCAGTGAGATCCAGGGGTACATTATATGAACAATTTAAAAAGCTTGATCCACCAATATTTACGGGAACTACGAGTTCGTTAGAAGCAGAGAATTGGTTAAGACGCATCGAAAAAATATTTAGGGTAATGGGAGTCGGCGAGGAGGATAAACTGTTGTTGGTCACTTTTATGCTGGTAGAGGAGGCCCAGTACTGGTGGGAGGCTATGGAGAGAGCATTGTTGTTGGTGTGCACTGAAGGGGAGGCCGATTTAGTGCCTAGAGTTCCCACATGGCGGCAGTTTATAAATATTTTTTATAAGAAATATTTTCCCTCGAGTTATCGATATCAGAAACATAATGAATTCCTACTTTTGCAGAAGGGGAATCAGTCAGTGATGGAATACGAGGGCAAATTTAATACTTTATCCAGATTTATGCTTTCTATTATTGCCGATGAGGGGGAAAGATGTAGAAGATTCCAATTGGGACTAAATTACAATATCACATCCCGTATTTTAATGCTTGAGTTAACACCTTTTTCAGAATTATACAACAAAGCCCTAATTGTGAAAGTTGATTTGAAGAAAATGAAAAGTGCAAGTGAACAGGCAAAAGGGGGAAGATATGAGCCAAGTGGACAAGATTCCAAGGGAAGCTTCTTTAGCAGAGCTTAGAAGGGAATGTGTTCCAAAGGGTGCAAGTAAGAAGAAATCAGGAGTCCCATCCCAGAGTTGAGGGCAGGGAGCGACTGGATCATCCTCATTTACACCAGGTCGAGAGATGGGACAGACTCGGGGAAGTACAATTATTTGTTACCGTTGCAGTCAGGTTGGGCATATTGTACGAAACTGTAATATGGGAGGATCAAGACTTGCTATGTCACAACATTGCTTTTTATGTGGTCAAGAGGGATATATGTAGAGAGATTGTCCGTAGTACTCTACCCAGAGTTCTTCAATGGGCAGTGCACCTACGGTGTCCCGAGGGGCAATGAGTAGCAAAGGTCGAGGACGAGGAGGCAATATCAGAGGTGGCATTGGAGGTAGTGGTGTTGGTGGTAGTGGACCTAGCAGACCTGAGTCTGGAGGTCGTGTTTTTGTACTTACCCAGCGAGACGCTCAAGTGACCCCGGATGTGGTTACATGTACAATATATATTTTTGGTCAATAGGAACGAGTACTTATAGATTCAAGTGCCACACATTCATTTATATCACTATCGTTCTCCATGCATGCTAATAGACCCCCTACTCCGTTAGAATGTGAATTGACTATAGCTACTCCCACATGTGATTGTGTGACGGCTAGGGTAGTATATAGAGAATGCCTAGTATAGGTGGGTGATAAAAAATTACCTGTAGATATGATACCTTTTGAATTCCAAGACTTTGATTTGATTTTAGGAATGGATTGATTGTCTGCATATCATGCCACTATTGACTATTTTCGTAAATAAGCAGTATTTAGAATTCCACATGTTCCTTTGTTTCGGTTCTTTGGAGAGCGACGCTCTGAACCGAGGACTTTGATATCAGCAATTAAAGCTAGGAAATTACTCAGGAAAGGATGCTACGGATATTTGGCTTATGTGAAAGATACTCAAAGAAGTAATCCTGAATTGAAGAATATTCCTGTGGTTAATGAATTCGCTGATGTATTTCCGGAAGAGTTACCAGGGTTACCAGTTGATCGGGAGGTAGAATTTGCGATTGAACTTATGCTAGGAACTAGTCCCATATCAATTACTCCATACAGGATGGCTGCAGCTAAATTGAAGGAGCTTAAAGGGCAGTTACAAGATTTGTTAGATCAGAGATTTATATGGCCTAGTGTATCTCCTTGGGGTGCACCGGTATTATTTGTAAAGAAGAAGGATGACACTATGAGATTATGCATTGATTACATACAGCTGAAAAGGGTGACTATCTGGAACAAGTATCCATTTCCGTGTATTGATGATTTGTTGGACCAGTTACAGGGTGCCCGGGTGTTTTCAAAGATTGATCTTCGGTTAGGATATCATCAGTTGAAAGTAAGGGATAATGATATATCAAAGACTGCATTTCGGACTAGGTATGGATACTATGAGTTTCTGGTGATGCCATTTGGCGTGACTAATGCTCCTGCTGTATTTATGGATCTAATGAACCGAATATTTCAACCATGTCTTGATTCATTTGTGATAGTGTTTATTGATGATATATTGATATACTCCCGTAGTGAAGAGGAGCATATGCAACATTTGAGGGTGGTACTGCAAATATTGATAGATAGGCAATTATTTGCTAAATTCAGTAAATGTGAGTGTTTGTTGGATAGGGTTTTGTTCTAAGGGCATGTAGTTTCTGGTGATGGTGTATGTGTTGATCCAACTAAGATTGATACTATAGTTAACTGGGAGAGACCGAGGACAGTGACAAAAATTTGGAGTTTTTTGGGTTTGACAGGTTACTATCGGAGGTTTGTACAAAATTTCTCTATTATAGCTATGCCTCTGACCCGATTGACTCGGAAGGGTATGAAGTTTGAGTGGTCTGATAGATGTGAGTAGAGTTTTTAAAAGCTAAAGATCAAATTTATGACTGCACCACTATTGACCATTCCGTCCGATAGTGATGGGTTCATGGTTTATAGCGATGTCTCACATCAAGGTTTATGTTGTGTGTTGATGCAACACGGTAGAGCGGTAGCTTATGTCTCCAAACAGCTGAAACCACATGAGTGTAATTATCCTACCCACGATTTGGAGCTTACAGCTATTGTATTTGCACTGAAGTTGTGGAGACACTTTCTATATGGGGTTACATGTGAGATTTATATAGATCACCAGAGTTTGAAATATCTGTTCTCCCAGAAAGATTTGAACCTGAGGCAACGGCGCTGGATTGAGCTTATTAAGGATTATGATTACACTATTCATTACCAGCCAGGGAAAACAAATGTTGTGGCAGATGTTTTGAGTCAAAAATCATCATACAAATTGGCTAGTTTACGAGTGATTCGGAGGGGTTTATTTATGGATTTGAAATCTTTGAGAGTGCAATTGGGGATAAGAGAGACTACAACTTTACTTGCTACGCTGACTTTGAGACCAGTGCTGGTGGATAGGATCAGAGAGACATGATCTCCAGATTGAGAAATTGAAGAAAGAGGTGAAGACTGATTTTATTGTTGACAGTGCTGATGTTTTGTTATTTGGTTCTCAGTTATGTGTACCTAACGATTCAGGGTTAAAAAGAGAAATTCTGGAGGAACCACACAGTTCAGCATATGCTATGCATCCAGGTAGTACAAAATTATATCGTGACTTGAGAGAACATTATTGGTGGTCTGGGATGAAATGAGAGATAGAAGAGTTTGTGGCTCAATATTTAGTATGTCAGCAGGTGAAGGCAGAACATGAGAGACCAGCAGGGCTATTGCATCCTCTACCGATTCCAGAGTGGAACTGAGAGCATATCAATACGGATTTTGTGAGTAATTTGCCCCGTACGAAAAAAGGACATGAGGATATTTGGGTAATAGTTGATAGGTTGATGAAGTCTGCTCATTTTCTAGCTATTAAGATGTCCTATTCTCTTGACAGGCTAGTTAGATTATACATTGATGAGATTGTGAGACTGCATGGTGTACCTGTATCTATTGTCTCTGATAGGGATCCACGTTTTACTTCGAAGTTTTGGTCTAGCTTATAGACTGCGTTGGGCACTACTTTGAAGTTTAGTACAACATTCCACCCACAAAAAGATGAAAAAATAGAGCGTATTATTCAGACACTGGAGGACATGTTGAGAACTTGTGTCATGGATCTTAGAGGAAACTAGGATGAATATTTGTCTTTAGTTGAATTTGCTTATAATAATACCTATTAGAGTTCGATTGAAATGGCATCGTATGAAGCTTTGCATGGGAGGAAGTGTAGGACCCCAGTGTGTTGAAGTGAAGTGGGTGAGAGGAAGTTATTGGGTCCAGAGATTGTTCAGATGACCACTGATCAGATTAAAGTTATATAGGAGAACTTACGGAGGGCACAGAGCAGGTAGAAAAGTTATGCAGATAATCGGCGTCGTGATTTGGAATTTAATTTGGGTGATCGAGTATTCCTATGGGTATCACCTTGGAAAGGGGTCATTCGTTTTGGCAGGAAAGGAAAGTTGGCTCCCATTGTTGACAGTATTGTAGAGCGGATTGGAACTGTTGCGTATCGGTTGAAGTTACCAATGGAGTTGTCTAGGCTGCATGATGTATTCCATGTTTCTACGTTATGAAAATACTTGCCTGACCCATCACATGTGTTGACTTCGGAACCGATGGAATTAGCCGAGGATTTGACTTATATAGAGCAGTTGGTTCAGATTTTGGATAGGAAGGAGAAAGTACTACGCGCGAAGACGAGACAATTCGTAAAGGTTTTGTGGCGAAGTCACTCAGTAGAGGAAGCAACCTGGGAGACTGAGGAGAGTATGTGGGCTCGATACCCTCATTTGTTTAGTCCAGGTAAGTAATTTCGAGGACAAATTTGTTATTAGCAGGGGAGAGTTGTGAAACTCGATCATGCATTGCATACATATTAACATAATTATGTAGACTAATTACAATTATGTGAAATTATTTATTAGATAGAATTTGGGGTATGAAAATAGTGTTGGGTTAATTTTGGAATCACTTAAGAATTTGGGGGGAGGCAAGCATAAATCTTAAAGTTTCATAAAATATCTTCATATAGGTGTCAAACAAAAGGTGGTGGTTATTTTTCAAAATTATGTATGTGCGTGTGAGTGTTCTGTGTGTGTGTGTGTGTTTGACTAAGTGTAGTAAAGTGTGTGTGTGTAATGCATGGAACAATGTGGGTGTGTGTACTTTAATATGTAGTAAAGTGAATGTATTTAAATAGAAACAAGTGTGTGTGTGTGTTCTGGTTATATGAAACCGTGAGTGAGGGAGAGTAAAGGAGAGGAAGAAGAAAGAAAGAAAGAGGAACTTGGGGGACTTCCTGCCAAACCAAAAATAAGAAGGAAACAAGAAGAAGGTAAGAGTGTGTGTGTTCATTTTAGAGTGTGGTATGTTAGATAAATGTTAAGCATGTGTGAGTGATTAATTTTAGTATGTACGCAATTATGTGAGCAGTTTTATTTGGAACTAGTAATTGTTTTAATTTAATTTCATGGATTGTTTTAGTTAATTTTATGTATGTCCCGTTTTAGTTTAATTTCAAAACATATTTTTTTGGGTTTAAATTAAGTGTATTTAGCATAATTAACGGGCTGTTAAAGATAGGTTCCAAATGGGTATTAAACTAAATGCAAAAAATGACCATTTGAGATGTTCGAGATGCATTTTGTGGGCTAGGTTGAAACAAAAATTTTGGAAGTGAAATTGGGGGTTTAAGGTTTCTATTAATG
>JAHQCQ010021901.1:0-12031 GCA_023539305.1 Ilex asprella | reverse complement strand
ACACACACACGTAATACAGTGACATCAAACAATAACACGCTCAACAAAAAAATAATAACATCAAACAGTGACACGCTCAAGAAAAAATACTAACATCAAACAGTAATACACTCAACAAAAAAATTAAGTTTTTAATTAAGTATGTTACTGTTTGATGTTACTATTTATTTGTTAAATGTATTACTGTTTGATGTTACTATTTTTTTGTTGAGCGTGTCACTGTTTGATGTCTCTGTATTACATGTGTGTGTGTGTGTGTGTGTGTGTGTGTGTGTGTGTGTGTGTGTATATATATATGAAATTTCAAAATTCAAATGATACACAAATATCAAAAAGAATCTTAAAAATATTACATTCTAATCTTGAAAGTCTCACATTCAATTAATTATGCACTATTTATGGTAGGAGCAATTATGTAATACATTTTAGAAAGAATTTGAAAATGTTTTAAAATGTGTACTTATTGACAACTACTTGATGAAAAAGAGGACTTAAAAAATGATAAATTTGGAGGTGGTACTTAAAGCCAAATAAATTTTAAAAAAGGTACTCACATCCCATTATCCCTTAAAGTAATTATGGATTGGGTAAATATGGTGTGGGTACCCTTTTTAGGTTTTATTTGGATGTAAGATCCCTGTTTTAATATGTAAGCATTTAAGTTTAAAATAAATATAAAAAATTGTAAGAAAGTACACTTTTCTGTTTCTCTTTTTTAATATTACCTAATTATCTCTGTCTTGATTCATGCATAACTGATATGAAAATATTTGAAAAGATTTTTTATAGTGTTATTGTGATATATATAATCGTTTGAATTTTAAAATACTGATATCAATTCATTTGACATTATCCTTTTGAAACAAAAGTTTTTCTTCTTCAACATTTTTGTTTTCTTTGAAAAAAAAATTGTTTTACATAAAATGCAGTAAGTTTTAATTTTTTTGATGTAGCGAGATTTTAGCTTCTTTTTCACCATTTTAGAGTTTCGTCTTCTCTTCTAACCCTACATAAATTGTTCAATTGGATGCATCACTACAAGAAAAAATAGTTTTTACGGCGGTAAAGTTCTGTCATAAAAAGTCTATTTGCCGTCACAAATACTTTTTGTAGCGGCATTGTCTCGCCATAATAAGTGTGGTCTTAAAAGGTTTGTACGACAGTAACGGTCTGTCTCAAATAGTATCTACAGCAGCAAAACCTGTCGTAAATAAGTTGTCACAAAAAATTTGACACTTTTGATTTTATTACTGCGGCAAAAGTGTTGTCTCAAATACTACATTTAGCTGTCGTAAAAAATAGAACACTTTGTTGTGATGGTTAATATACTGTCACAAAAAGTATGAAATTTTCTCCTCTTTAAATGAAATATATTTACGACGGCAACGAGACGCCACAAAAAAAAAAAAGAAATTTTTTATTATTATTATGGACCGTTAGTAACCAATGTTATATGTCAGGTGCATATATACAGTTCTATCACATAAATTTAAAGGTACACATTCATACTACTACACAATTCAATTTATAGATAAACACAAAAGTAATGTGACAAGCATTTCCAAAAACATAGCAATATTTTCATATCAAAAAAAAAAATCTCATGAGTTAAACAAAATGTAAAATATGCACTTTTGCAAAACATAACAATCCATGAGTACAAGAAATTAATGCAAAAAAAAATTGAACATCCTTCCCGAACCATCTACCCTCTCAGTGATACTTGCAAAAAAACATAAAATTATTGTTACTATACTAAAATGATATTTATATACATATATACAATAAAAATAAAAATAAAAATTAGAATATACATCAACAGAGGGTCACACAATATTTCTCTAAACGGATTGTCCAAGTGTAAGAATATCCCGACGAAACCTTATGAAACACACCTTTGGATCTCTTGCATTTTCAATAAATACTTGTCAAAAATTCGATCCCAATGGAATTCCATCTATTTCTGTCGATTGATCCATACTAATAATAAGGCCATCTGCCATTATGCGTTTTGGAACTTTAGAACTAAGTAAGTGTACTTTATCTCCTACCTATAACCAATATAATGATTGCTCTACAAGAAAAATAAATAATAATGATCAATATTACTTATTTTGATCACTAATCATTATTATAAATGCATAATAGAAAAAAATTCATACAATTCACAGGTAAATGTAATTCACAATATGTGATGCATATTATCAATACATCACAAATACAACAAATATATATGTAATCAACCTCATATTTGTAACAATCATGGTGACCTTAGAAATTACAATAATTTATGTGTTGATGAGCTCAACATATATGCAGACTAGATCACAAAGTATCACAACAATCAGAGATCCACTAATGCATATCAACCTTCAACAACATTGAAGGAAACACAATCCAAGCATTTTTAATAGGCATAATAATTTTCATCCAAATAAGAACAATAAATATAAGCCGTGGGGCATGTGCAATTTATAACAAATTAATTGATGACCGTTTCCTAAAGGTAACAGTCATTTTACGGAGAAAAAATGAAACCTCATTGGTGGAACAAGCTCTTGTAAAATACACATACCTTGAAACAATTTGTGTCAAATAATACCCTCTTTCCTTTATTCCCAACTACAGTACGAATCTGTACATATATTTTGCATCAAAATTGTAATTGGACACAAATACGAAAATTAGAAGTTTTGTAGTGGTACAAGTTCATAAATTATTAGTTTTGTAACATAAATATAAATTATAGTACAAAACCTTATTAGCTGGTCGAATAGACGGAGATGTTGCATGAGGCTCCTCTTGGGATTGTGGAAGTCCATGTCCCCCAGATTCAATTTGTGTCCTTATTAAATCCGAAGTCTGAGACATAATAATATATCAAAATCGAAATCAACATAATTTAAAATTTTCAAATTGCAAAATGGAATTTGATGTACTCATCTACCTGTTGAGCCACCATAGGGTTGCAACCACTTTTCAATTGATATTCCAAAAAAGTAATTTTTGTTTGCATAAGGTCGAATTCTGATTTAACTTATTGATCTACGTCTACTCGCATTCTTTCAATATATTGTTGAGCTACATCGGCTCACATTGTTTCTTTTAAATGTTGTTCTACCTCTGCTTGCATCATTTCTTTAAATTGTTGTTCTACCTTTGCTCGTAATGTACAACAAATTTGATCAATGAACATAGGATTTAATACATCTGATGAGTTTGTATTTTGTTTATACACAGCACTCCAAGGCACTCTAGTGTCGTAGTTCTTGCAATATTCATGTTCATCTTCTCCCAAAACCTCATGAAAAAATCGATCTCGAAGGGTTGGTGTCTGATATGACTCAAGAACCTGAGACAGTCGCTCCTGAAATTCTTCCTACAATTTTGAACAATGAATGAGCCTGATAGAAAATTATTTGAAATTGCATAAATATAAGTAACAAATACAATGATTTTTGCTGCATCTAGGTCACATGGAACACCATTCTTTGTGTGTGTTTTGATATAGATACTGATTTTATCGATCCTCTCTCCATTTTCTTCCATCTAAAACTATCAACAACCATAAACTAGATTTCAATACTTGTCAAATATAGACATAATGTTACACATCTAAACACATTCATTTTAAAAGTCACTTGCCTGTCTCCGTAATTGGGCAAAGTGAGTTTGCCCACTCCAGTGAATTGGGCCTTGACATTCACAATTCCTTGAATTTTGGTCTGATATTTTCTATATCATCAATTACGAATTATTCAAAGTTAGTATTATATTATTATAATGGTATACAAAAAATTATACTCATACCTTTGCTATGTTACTTCCCCAATATTGCACAAGCTCTTGTCACTGTTGTGGCACTATTTCAGGAGGAATATTTAAAGAAAGATTCACATTTGTCTTTTGGAGTTCATAATACTTTATTTTATTCGAAGCAAGAGAGTCAATTAGATGCCTAAATACACTATCATTGGGTCATTCCTTTGCTTGCCATCTCATTAGCAAAGAGGTTTTTGCTAACGTAAATAGTCTTTGCAACCTTTGCTTCAAAGGGAAATACCTCACATGTTTTGCAGCTATTCATTTTTCACATGATACAGTACCATTTGGATTACCGTCAAACTGTTTCCATCTAGAAGTATTGCATATCTCACATTCATCACGCCCTTCATCCTCATTTCTGAACAACATACAGTTATTAGGGCTTGCATCCCATGTTTTATATGTGAAACCCAAATCATCTGTTACTTTTTGGGCTTCGTAATATTAGGGGTGCAACTCGGGCAGGTTGGGCGGGTTAGACAGTCAACCCTAGGTGTATAATCTTCAACCCTAACCCTAACTCTAATCCTACCTCGGGTTGAGTTCTCAACCCGAGCACTGCCTGAGTTTAATTCGGGCGGACTCAAGTTGAATTCGGGTTCACTGCAAAAGAGATAGAGAGAGGGGGAATAATTATAAATTCATAAAATAATCTATATATTTCATTCATAATAGTGCACGATTATTGATCATCCGCTTTCACACCAAAAAATTAATTATCTCAAAGCACAATCCCAGAAAACATAGAAATTAAACCTATAAAAATATTAAACTTAAAATATCACACTATAACCACCAATCAACGCATAACAAAGTAACAAATAACAAGACACAGAGGACGATGGAATAAAAAAAAAAAAAGTGTTAATGTTTTAAATATATATATATATATTTAAAAAAATTTGTCAGGTTCGGGTTGAATTCGGGTTCCCGATGCCTCAACCCGAACCCGACCCAAATTGAATTTGGATTGAAATTTTTTGACCCAAGCCCAACCTAAGTATTAAAAACCCTAGTTCAAGCCTTAATTTTTTCGGGTTTCCCAACCCAAGTTGCACCCCTACGTAATATGAACTTGGAAGTCTGACTCCCTCAGGAAAAGCCTTGATTAGCAACTGAAGCAACATTGTAAATGACTTGTCTGTCTATCCATTGAGCACCTTCAAATGTAGTAGTTGAATAATAAATGACAATACAGTGAGATGTGTACACCCTTGATACTATTAGAGTAATATAGTATCTTAGCATTAGGGGTAGTTTAGTCATTTATATTACTATGTTTTTGCCCTAGTATAAATTCGTTGTAATACAGAACTAGTGTGACTGAATCAATATATTTTCTCTCTTCTTGATAAACATTAACATGGTATCAGAGCCTTAATCCCTAAATTCAAATAATAAATCATGATTAAATTCTGGAAGAAGAGAAGACCTGCTGAACCCATGAACTCGATGACTTGAAGACTCGGTGAAACTCAACAACAAACAGATGTCATCATCGTCGGCGATGACATCATCAATCTCCGACCTTGAATCCCCCTACCTTGGTTGAAACTTCATGGGTTTCTTATTGGTGTGCTCCCTTTCTTGATTCGAGTTCATTTGGTAAGTTTGTTGCCCTCTGGTTTCCTGTCTTCACAGTGCGCCGACTCCACATAGTGCACCGACTGCCCTCTAGGTTCTGGTTCCTTGCTTCTACCGACTGATTTCTTGGTTTCTTGCCCTCTGTCTTGCCATCTCCACACAGTGATCGGCTGGTGTTGCTGGATTACTGGGTTGCTTGATGTTTGCTGCCTGGTTTTATTGTTGCTTGATTTTCTTTATGTTGTTGGGTGTTGTTGGGTATCAATTGGTGTTGTTGGGTTAATTGGCTGGTGTTACTAGGTTACTGGGTTGCTTGATGTTTGTTGTCGGGTTTTATTGTTGCTTGGCTGCTGAGTTTATTGTTGTTTCTTTCCTTTGAGTATTATTTTACTGAGACTTCTTGTTAACATTATGGGTGGACACTCTGATTCTCTTCAAGCTATTAGTATCAGATTAAATGGTAAAAATTATGTATATTGGTCTTATGTTATGAAAAATTTTCTATTGGAAAAAGAGATATGGAGTTATGTTAGTGGTACTTTGCAAGCTTCAACAGATTCAAAGGAAGAGAAATATGCTGAATTAAAGAATACCTAGGAAGTCAACAATGCTAAAATTATCACTTGGATTAACAACTCAGTTGATCAGACCATTGGTGTGCATTTGGCTAAGTTTGACACAGCCAAACAGATTTGGGATTATTTAGCTCCATTGGTTGTATAGTCCAATTTTACAAAGAGATATCAGCTTGATCATGAAATTCGAGCTGTACGTCAGGGTGATAAGACCATACAGGAGTTCTACTCAGTTATGACTGGATTTTGGGATCAATTAGCACTTGCTGAGCCAGCTGAATTGAGTACATATATAGTATATCCTACTTTTAGGGAGGAACAACGATTGGTACAGTTTTTTATGGCTTTTAGAGATGACTTTGAGGACCTTCGTGGTTCTATTCTCCATCGTCTCCCACTTCCCACAGTCGATGCAGTAGTAAATGAGCTTCTGACTGAAGAAGTCCGTCTTAAGACTCTTTCTGGAAAGAGTCTTCTTCCATTGCCCAGTCTGACTGTACTGGCTGTACCACCCAGAGGGACTCCTCATTCACAGACTAAATATCGGGGTCGAGCTGCTTCAGATGAGTGTAGTTTTTGCCATGAGAAAGGTCATTGGAAGGCTCAATGTCCTAAATTGGTGAACAAAAATGCCAAAGGGGCCTTGCAACAGCCATTTAGGCCCAAAGATCGTCATACAGCCGCAGTTACTCCACCAGTGGATGAGACACTTCCATCAGCTCCCAGCATGACTATGATAGCTGATCAGTTGTAGAAGCTTCTTTCCCTTCATCATCTAGGTGCCCTATCAGCTTCTCCTTCCACAGGTTCATTTACTATAGGACCTTCAGGTATCTCTCAAACTGCCTGGGTCTTCGACTCAGGAGCCACTCATCATATGACTAGTAATTCTTCCTTATTTTTTTTTATTGTTTCTCCTCCCTCTATATTTGTCCTTGCAGCCAATGGCACTCAAATGTCTTTGGCTGGTGTTGGAACTATCATGTCTTCCTAAATTATACTTCCTGATGTCTACTATATTCCTCAACTTACTTTAAACTTAATATCTGTTAGTCAGTTGTTTGATTTGGGATTCTTAGTTCATTTTTATTCTACTGATTGTGTTGTGTAGGATCCACAGCCCAAGAAGCTGATTGTGACAGGCCATAGAAATGGAGGGCTATATGTGTTGGATGAACCTCATGTTCCTGAAGTTGTTGTATCTACTGTTGATTTATCTTCTTTTCAATTGAGTCCAAAATCGTCTAGTTTTTATTTGTGGTATTCTCATTTAGGTCATGTTTCTCATTCTCATTTAAAATTTTTAGTTTCTACTGGTAGTTTGGGTAGTTTAGAGTGTCATGATATTTCAGATTGTAGTGGCTACAAGTTGGCTAAATTTACTGCATTACCTTTCAATAAAAGTAATTCTCGTTACCTTTTACCTTTTGATCTTGTACATTCTGATATTTGGGGTCCAGCTCCTATTGCTACTAAAGGGGGGTCTAGATATTATGTTTCCTTTATTGATGATCATACCAGATATTGTTGGGTGTATCTAATGACACGTAGGTCTGAGTTCTTTTCCATCTTCTCTACCTTTCGTGCTATGGTGCGTACTCAATTTTCTTCTATCATAAAATGTTTTTGCTGTGATCAAGGTGGAGAATATTATTTTAGTGCTTTTCGTGATTTGTTGAAAGTTGATGGTACTATTTTTCAGTCTTCTTGTACTAACATACCGGCTTAGAGTGGAATGGCAGAACGGAAACATCGTCACATTATTGAGACATATCGTTCTCTATTATTGTCATCCAGTGTCCCTAGCTCTTTTTGGGGAGAAACAGTTCTTACAGCAGTTTATCTGATTAATTGCATTCCTACAATCCTCAATTCTTGTGTCTCACCTTTTGAAAAATTATGTGGTACGACACTTGACTATTTCTCCTTACGTGTGTTTGGATGTACATGCTTTGTTCTGTTACCTAGTGTTAATCGTACAAAACTCTCGGCTCATTCAGCCTTATGTGTCTTTCTTGGCTATGGTGAGGGGCAAAAGGGATTTTGGTGTTATGATCCGAGTACGCAGAAACTCTATGTTTCTCGCCATGTTATTTTTATGGAGCATATTCCTTTTTTCTTTATTCCATCTAGTTCTTCCTCTCTGCATAAATCTGATCTTATCTATCTTGATCCCTTTCCCTCCAATGTTTCTCCTGATTCCTATGTTGGTGATGTGACTGTGGCTGATATTCCCTCTTCTTCTTCTTCTTTACCTGATTTGTCTATTACCCGTCCCCCGATTGTGCATACTTATATTCGCAGGACTCTCACTGTCTCCTCTACCGATGTTGTGCCTTCATCTACTCCTCTTGGCTCCCAATCAATTTATGACACCGTGAATCACACTCCCCGTTATCCTCAGCGCACTCGAAAGTGCTCTGACAGGTTTGTTTGGTCCAACTCTTGTTATTTCTCTATTTTTTGTTCTTTTCTGACTTCCATACATTCTCTATCTGAACCAACCTTCTATAAGGAGGCTACACTTGATCCTCTTTGGCAACAGGCTATGGATGAGGAACTTTCTGCGCTACATAAGACTCGATTTTGGGAGTTGGTGTCTTTACCTCCTGGTAAACGCCCCATTGGTTGTAAGTGGATTTATAAAATCAAAACTCAATCTGATGGTTCTGTGAAAAGGTACAAGGCTAGATTAGTGGCCAAGAGTTTTGCTCAAGAGTATGGACTTGACTATGATGACACATTTGCTCTAGTGGCTAAGATGACCATGATTCGCACAGTAATTGTTATGGCAACTGTTCGCTAGTGGAGTCTATCCCAGATGGATGTGAAAAATGTTTTCCTTCATGGTGACTTGTCTAAAGAGGTTATATGACTCCTCCTCCTGGGTTGCCTTGTAGTCCTGGTCATGTGTGCACACTTCACAAGGCTTTATATGGTCTTAAACGGGCCCCGAGAGCATGGTTTACAAAATTTTCTTCGGTCATATATGACTTAGTCTTCTATGGTAGTGAGTGTGATTCTACTCTTTTCCTTCGATCCACTTCTTCTGGTTTCGTACTTCGATTACTTTATGTGGATGACATGATTATTACAGGTGATGACAATGCTGGAATTCAGTTGTTGAAAATCCAGTTATAGGATTATTTTAAGATGAAAGATTTGGGTCCCTTTCGATATTTCTTAGGGATTGAGGTTACTTCCTCTCCCTAAGGTTATCTTCTTTCTCAGTCCAAATATGCCTCAGATGTTATTCAGCGAGCTTGCTTATTGGATACTCGAACTGTTGACACACCCTTGGAGCTTAATGTTCGTTATACTTCCTCTGATGGTTCTCCCCTGCCTGATCCTACCTTATATCGTACTATTGTTGGGAGTTTGGTGTATCTTACTGTTACTCATCCAGATATTGCTTATGCAGTTCATGTGGTTAGTCAGTTTGTTGCTGCTCCAACCACACTTCACTGGTCTGTTCTTCGAATCTTTCAATATCTACGAGGTACATTACATCAGAGTTTATTATTTTCTTCTTCTTCATCTCTGGAGCTCCGTGCTTACTCTGATGCGGATTGGGCTGGTGACTCTATGGACCGCAAATCTACCACTGATTTTTGTCTCTTTGTTGGTGATTCTCTTATTTCTTGGAAAAGCAAGAAACAAACTGTTGTAGCTCGTTCTTCTGCTGAAGCTGAGTATCGTGCTATGACATCTACCACAGCAGAGATAGTTTGGTTGCGTTGGTTGCTTGCTGATATTGGCATTTGCTTGACTACTTCTACTCCTATGTATTGTGATAACACCAGTGCTATCCAGATTGCTCACAACTCGGTGTTTCATGAGCGCACCAAACATATAGAGATTGATTGTCACTTTGTGTGCCATCATCTTCAGCTGGGCACGATCTCTCTTCCATATCTTCCTTCTACTATGCAGTTGGCTGATTTCTTCACCAAATCCCACACTACCGCACGTTTTCGTTTTCTCCTAGGCAAACTCTTGATGTTAGATGCTATCACATCATGAGTTTGAGGGAGGATGTTAGAGTAATCTAGTATCTTAGCATTGGGGGTAGATTAGTCATTTATATTACTATGTTTTTGCCCTAGTATAAATTCGTTGTAATACAGAACTAGTGTGACTGAATCAATATATTTTCTCTCTTCTTGATAAACATTAACAGATACAATTAACTTTCTATGTCATGTAGAATTTTAAAATACTTTGTAGCTTCTTCATTACTTCATTTTCAACGTTTGAACCTACATTTGGAATTCTCATTGCCTCGTGTACCATTTCGACCATATTATCTTGAAGATGTGAATCAACTGAAGTTTTGTTTTCCTGATTGCCATACAATGGTATGTAGGGTTTCCCATGGTTAATCCAATTCTTGTATTTCTTTAAGAAGTCATCGTAAATAAGATGATCTCATACTACTTCTCTTGACTGAAAGTAGCGATTTGCACATCTCTTACACGGGCAATAAATCGTTGAACCTTTATGCTTATTGGTGTATACAAACGTAAGAAATTGCTTAACCCCATCCAACTACTTCTGTGAGACCCTATTTGGTAAGTCAATCCAACTCTTGTCCATGTTTCGAATTTTCTCAATTTTTGTACCTAATGTTTCAGTCATGCATGTGTGAAAATATTGTTAAAAAATACATGTATGCAATAGTAAATACCAAAAAAATATAATATGGGTTCCGTGGATTATTTAGCAACAAGATTCAACATGACACATTTCAAATTCAAACTCAAAACATTGTAACCAACCCCAAAAAAACAATTAGAAAAAGAAAACATATGGATTACAACCTTTCTAGCAAAAAGGATACTCTAATGGGAACATTTTGATACACAATATTCCATTCAAAGAGAATCAACATCATATATAATTTATTCCAACTAATGTGTAATACTGAAACAACTCAATATTATATAACATAGTCTATATCTATGCAAAAAGAATTAGTGTGACTAAACATTTTCATGAAAAAGGTAAACCAAATATTTCGTAAAGTTGATACCAATACAAACCTAGAATGACTCATTAAGGTGGATAGATTTGCCTTGGAGAAGGAATGCTCTAAATATTTGCAAGATATACAATACAAATCTAGTATACGATTTCATTGGACTTTTATTTAGCTCATAGTTATCAGATATACAATACAAATGCTCAATATTATTCATCTTTTTTTTTATGGTCAGATTAGAAGATTAGTACTAATAGCTACAATGTTTCTACAACCATATGCACATTTCGGTAGGCTAGACAATAGATGCAAAATTATGGTAACTATCCAGAAAACCTTTTATTCTTTGCTTAATTTCTTCAATTACAAATTTAGTTAAGTAGACATAGCTTAAGTTCAAAATAACAATTTACCTTTTATTTCATTTCAGGTTCTAGCCAAAGGTAATGGTTGAGCAGTGAGCACTCATTGAAATGTTATTATATTGGGACTCACACATCAACCAAACATAGAGGCCAATGGACCTAGTTTCTTCCTTACAGCTGCCTTTTAGTTACAGTTAGTTAACGGGTTGGCATGTGATATTCCAATATTTTTGACAGATTCTATGTTGGTTCTAACGGGGGAACATTCTTTATTTCAAAGTGATGAACGTTCATGTTCCCAAAGCATAATCAATATTATCAGTTTTAAAGAATGTAGTGTATTAGAATACTACTTTATTGCATTATGCTACTAGCAAAAACCTTATATTTTAAACTAAATGTTAAGTTTCTAGTTCGGTTCTGCTATGTAAATTTTTTTTTCCTTATAGGTGTTGTGTTATTCATTATGCGGACTTGAGACTTCAAGTCATTTGTTTGGGATTAAGTTTATTTGGTGAGAGAATGCAAGTAGTGAAAAATGATTAGAGGTTTGGGTTATGTTCATTCCCGTTAACAAGACAAGTTTTAATTTTCATTTCTGTCCCCGTTTTTGTCCATAACAATTTTCTATAATTTTAAGAAGATAAATCGTCATGTTTTTGGAGAAAAGTTGATTGACCATGTTTTGTGTTATACAATTT
>JAHQCQ010041041.1:17366-42755 GCA_023539305.1 Ilex asprella | reverse complement strand
AGAGATCCAGAGGGTTTTAGGAAAGTTTACGTACTGTTTGGTTACAGGATTACATGGCGCCAGGCGAGGGATAGGTACACATCGGACGGGCAACAGGACACTAATACAAGACAGTGAAGTGAAATTTTTTTTATCGATTATTATGTCCTTATAAAAAAAATTAAAGACATTTATATTTTTATGTATTTAATTATTCAATATCAATATTTATATTTATATTTACTTCCTTGTTAACTTTTAGTCTTCCTACTATAATTGATTTACAGCACAATATATGAATAATTATTAAATAAGTATATAAATGATAACTGATGATGCACAAAACAGTCTCGTGCAAGATCAATAGTCGAGTATATGAAGAGATATAATTAATAAGCAATAAATAAGATAATCAATGAAACAGTAAATATGGAGTTAACACAAAGATATATAGTGGTTCGATCCGAATGACCTACTCTACTATCGGGAAATGGCAGCAGTGGCTAGAGGTCTTTATTGATGAATAAAGCAACTGGGAGAGTATATTCCGAGAGAATTACAATAGTTTGGAGAGAGAGAAACTATGTGTGTAAGTATAGAGAGGTGTATTAGGAGAGATATTGTAAGATGTAGAGGTCTCAAGATGTGTCTCTTCTCGTGGAGAAAGTTTCTAATATATAGGTTTGGTGAGACGGTGACGTGAATGAGATGACACTACTTTATTGGTAAGTACAATTAGGGTAGGATTTGATCTTCATGAATGCATATCTTTTATATTCTCTATTTCCCACGTGTTCGTATCTTCCCGGACTCCTTGGATTCTGGACTGGGTCAAATCGGTAAAATGGGTTTGGGCTGCCTTCTACCTAACTTGGGCCTAATCAATTTATTGGGTTTGACCCAGGTAAATTTTGGGCTCATCAATAATTACATCTCTTTGGTCAATTAGTTAACCATTAAAAGGTGAACCATTTCATCTTCCGATTCTTCCTTCATTGACCAACTGCTGACACAAGTATCCAATGTGTATTGAAGATTATTATTTTATGTTTTTTTTTCTTTATTTAGTGTCATAATTCAAATTTTAGATGAACAATTTTATTGCTTGAGGTATTTTTATTTGTTAGTTTTATATTCATAAGACTTTGTACTTTTGCTTATATTCATAGTGTTTTCAATGCATGTGAACATGAACATATATCGGTATGCTTGTCAACAGATTGACATGAAGCAAAAAATTATAAATCAAGTCACTCAAATTCGTTGTGGTTATGAATAAAAAAGGATTGGACAAAGCACCAAGAAAGAAACATGAACATAGTGAATGAAATTAATCATGTTTCTGGAAGATATGATGCATCTACTAATGCTGGTAAAAACATGTTAAAAGGCCATATTAATCCCCGTCAAATTATACCACCAATCTTCTAAGCATCATGTGTTGCTGCTTCCAATTGTGTAGTGAGGCAACTTGCGGTGGTGAAGGACACCCTTAACATTAAGTTTGTCGACACCATAAGAATTCCTCTATGATCATTTTTTTTTCCAACTAGGCATCACTAAGACAATTCAAAGTGTTGTATGTTAGGTATATGTTGATTGCTTTAGTTTGTTTGTTTGTTCTTTTTTTCGTATAGTGCACACTGGTACCATTGACTTTTATGCATGCGTGTAATTCACAAGACTCATCTACTCATTTCTAAAGATTGATTGATAGGCAGATGCACTGGTGAGGTAATTTCCAGTGATAATCCTACAAGGTTAATTAACTAAAAGCCTATAATTCTATTTTTGAAGGTGAATTTCATGTTAATGTGCTAAGTTATGCCTCTTGATATTAAAAATGCTTTAGAACTTAAGTTGTATATCCTCTGGTATACTTTTGAGAAATGATTCAAAGATTCAACAAATTATCTCTTATGCATCCGTTAATTATGATTTCAAGTCAATATTTATACGAAGTAGTAGCTAAGTTAGGGGCTGTTTGATAACACCACTTAAGGTTTAAAACTAAATATTTTAAGGACTTAATAAATTAAATCCATTTGATAACCTAAAATTCATACTACTTAATATTTTAAGCACTTCTTAAAAATAGGCTAAAATTTTAAGTAACAAGTCACCTACTTTTCACTTAATGCTGAAAATGTTAGTCATTAAAGATTTTATCAAATTTTCATAATGGACAAATATACTCTCACCACTATTTTTATTTTGTCATTGCCACCACTACCACCGTCATTGTGTAACGCCCCGATTTTCTTTTCTCCCTGAGACGTTAATTGATAAAAAAAACATCAAATAAAGATAAATTGTGCATTAATTCCCTTTTCGATCATTCCTCTAAGATCCACCTGAAAATATTAAATAAAGCGGAGAAGTATACAATACGACAAGAAACAATATGCTCAACGATAAAAGTACGATTGACCGAATTTCAAATAACTCAATGGATAGGCAATTACAGAATCATGAATCAAATATGACATATCACAACATACAACGCCTCATACTTGGTTCATCTTCGTAACATGACAAGTGCCACTTGAGCATAAATTCTAACCCGTGCCAATAAATCACACCCCACAGGGCCACAGTCACATCCCGTAGGGCCACATTCACGTTTCACAAAATATGCTCCAAGTTCACATTGTACATGTACCAATTAGTCCCAAAGTAATTAGCTCAAAAGACAGCTAACTCAATTTCATATCGATCAACAAATGACGAATAAGAACATAATTTTAAGATCATCAATAGAACATTCTTTGCAAAGAGATTTAAAAGACGGAAGCATATTATATACTACCCCGTACCTCAAAATCGATCATCAAATATGAAATTTTGGGTAACACAAACAATACTTGAACCTCGTAATGATCATATCACAAATCACCATTTCATTCTTACCAAAGCCTCCCAAATTCTTCCTCATTTCTCTCTATCTCTCTCTTTCTCCATTTCTTATAATCATTTTTCTATTAGAACCATTTTCTATTTATAGCCAATAGGACAAGTAGGGGGTGTCCCTTTCAAATGATGACATTTTTTCTTAGCTTGACATTTGTCAAACATGCATACAATCTTCTATGAATTAGGACAAGTGTTCATCCACTTGTTAAGCACGCAATTAACCTTGCTTTGTTGTGTTTGTTACTTGCCACATGTCATCTCTAGGTCAATCCTTATTTCGGCACATCATCCTCCTTACACTGACACATCACTATCCTTATCGTAAAACATCATTGTCCTCATCCGTATCTTTTCACATCATCAATTTTATCTTAAAACATCATTATTCTTATCTTCACACTTCATCATTCTTATCTTAAATGTTCCACATCATCATTCATATCCTTCTACCTCATCCACCTTATCTTGACATATCATCGTTATTATCTTTCTACATCATTATCCTTATCTTTCCACCTCATCCACCTTATCTTGACATATCATCGTCCTTATTTTTCTACATCATTATCCTTATCTTGACACCTTGTCATTTTTATCTTGACAATCATCATTCTTAGAATGACACATCCTATGAGACACGAAAGTTTACACTTATTACACCTTCTCGGTTACTGCAGGTTTTTTAACATCACTTATTTTTCTCCTGATATAAAACATATTCACTATTACAGTCGTCAGAATCGTCTTTACATAAGGAATCCATTAATGCATTTGAAATATCCAAAAATAAATTTGATTGATCACATAAAACTGTAGTACTCCTCAAAATTTAATCCCTAACTATAATTCTAATTTTTTAAAAATTTAGGATATTACACATTGTACCACCGCCACCACGACCATCACCATCACCACCACTACCACTACCACTACCACCATCATTGTGCCATCGTCACCACTACTATCGCTGCCGCCACCACTACCATTGTGCCACCGTTACCACTACCATCACCTCCACCACTATCACCACCGTCACCATCATTATGTCGTCGCCGCCACTACCACTACCATTATGACACCGCCAACACCACCATTGTGCCATTGTTACCACCACCATTGTGCCACCGCCACAGCCACCGTCACCGTCACCGGCACTGCTGCCACCACCACTACCATTGTGCCACCGCCACCATTACCATTGTCGTCACCACCACCATCGTCACCACTATTATGTCGCTGTCACTGCCACTACCATTATGTCACCGCCACCACCACCATTATGCCACCGCCACCATTATTGTGCCATCGTCACCACCATTACCACTGTCATTACCTGTAACGCCTCAAAATCCACCCTAGACGATGTTACTATTTAAATCATTCATATCATGAGAGCGACTAACAAAAATCATACATACATAACGTTTCAATCATCATACATAATATCTACATTATCGTCCAAAAAAATATGTCAAACTATGGTAATTACATCTCAAAAATTAAGTGTCTCGCAGCGGAATAAACCTAACATCATTCTAACAAGTCTCAAAAATGCCTATCTAGCATAGGATATAAAAAGAGAAATTTCTCTAGCCATCCCCTCGGGATCCACGCTTCCATCCACATGATCTTCCCAAGTAACCTGCTCATCGACTCCGAGTTCTTCCTCTAAACCAAAATCTGTGAATAATATTGTTTGTAGGGGGTGAGCACTAAGCTCTGTAGCAACATTCTCCAAAACTCGAACAAGGTTTGGAAAACATATAAAACAGTTCGGTTTTACTTTCTAAAATATCATATATAACTTTTGAAAGAAAACAGGGACATTGATACAGATCTCAAGTTTAAGAAACAATCATAAGGTAAATAAGAAGTGCAACCAAGTATATTTGACAACCAATTTCCAAAGCATAATCCATTCTACCATACACCGTTTTCACAAGTTCTCGCGGAAACCCATACTTCTCAAGACTCTTGTGAAAATCGTATCTGGTCCAATGAACAATAACACATATATAATTTATAATCCATTTCCACCATAAACTATTTCCAACAAGTTCTTGTGGCATCCCATAATACCCAAGACTCTTTTAGAAACCGTCTATGGTAGACTGAATGATACACGACTGTATTCGTATCTCAGGTATGAAGCAAAACCCCACATGGTCACCATCGAAAATATCATGTCCCACGCAAGTACACACAAATGTTACCCCGTGAGCAATAGTGGTTTAGTCTTACCGAAGCACTAACCCCACTATGAGTGTTAGGAAAGGTTCTTAGCAAAGAAGACGTCTAACCACTCCATGATACCTGGTCAATAATAGCACATGTTTCTATCATGCAACACACACAAGAGATACAATACAACCCTTTTCTCAATTAACAAGCAAGTTCCACAATTTAGTTTCTTTGGTATGAGCATCCTCACAAGGAATCTCTCACCCATGTTCATCCAAACTATCACAAGTAATACAACATTCCTCCAATTTCCACAAGTAACATTCCAATAGAGCAATCGAAGAAAAGTACATGAGATCATAAAAATATATACTTTTGTTGTTCCAAATAAAGCACTAATGTTTTGAAATCAATATCTAATGAATATCAAGATTTAGAATCAAGAACCAAGAAATATCAAGTATTGAAGCCAAGAACAAATGAATATCAAGTCTTGAAATCAATCACACATGAATATCAAGCTTTGGATATCAAGAATAAAGGAATATCAAGTATTGAATCCAAGAACAAATGAATATCAAGTCTTGAAATCAATAACACATGAATATCAAGTTTTGGATATCAAGAATAAAGGAATACCAAGTATTGAATCCAAGAACAAATGAATATCAAGTCTTGAAATCAATCACACATGAATATCAAGCTTTGGATATCAAGAATAAATGAATATCAAGTATTGAATCCAAGAAAAAATGAATATCAAGTCTTAAAATCAATAACACATGAATATCAAGTTTTGGATATCAAGAATAAAGGAATATCAAGGTTTGAAACCAATCCCTAACAAATATTAAGTGTAGATATCAAGAATAAATGAATATCAACAAGAAAAGATCAAGAACAATAAATATAGAGTAGAGAAATCAAGAACAAATGATTTATCAAGTATAGAGATTAAAAACAATGAATATCAAGTCTTGAAATCAAACACAAATCAATATCAAGTTTATGAATCAAGAACAACAAGAAGAAAAATCCATACTTCTTGAAAAACTAGTGTTTGGATGTTAAGAACAAAGGTTTAATGAACATCAAGTTATAACTTTCATCTAACATGGTAAGATTTTCAAGAACCATCAAGAAACAAGGATTTCAATACATATATATAAGCTTGAGAGTCAAAACATGTATATATATAAGCCTAAGTATCAATGGACAAGAGTGGAAGAATTCTCCTACCTTCTTCTTCCTTAGAATTCTTGAAGAACTTAAGTTTTTGATTCACTTCAAGATGAAAATCTCCTTTGATCTTGTGTTTTCCCCCTTTATCTCTTGTTTCTCAAGACTCCCTAGGGTTGTAAATGCTGTTTGAAGGCTGAAGGAGGAGGCCTTAGGTATTTATAGAGGGAGAAAATATCTCAGCGAGAAAATATCTCAGCGAGAAAATATCTCAGCCGACCTAAATCTGATGTTCTGATTCGTCGGTACCGTTCGAACGGAACTTTACGTTTGAACGTCCCTTGAATTTCAAAGGTTGGTTGCTCCCAGTACTTTGCGTTTTCCATTAGACAAGAGTTTTGCTGTTCGAACGGACTTTAACATTCGAACGGTTGTCCCAGTTTCTGTTGTAACTTCCAATGCAGTTTTGACCTATTTATAGGTCGATTTAGAAAATTTTCATGAAATACTATTTTGTAGCTCTAGAAGTATACTATCTACTGTCAAAATTTCAGATCAAATGGACATCCAAATAAAAAGTTATGATCCAAATATTAGGGCAGTATCTAAGCTCCTTCTTATTCAAATTCTCCCTAAGTGTGCTTTCACTCCGAAATACTTTTTAACTTCTAATATATCCCATATTACCTCTCCCAATGTTTATCGACCTTCCGGATTCAATGAAGGCATTATTTTGACCTACAAACATTTAGAAACTTATCTAATCACCCTTTCTAAGTTTAAACGTCTTTAAAACTTAAACTTCTCAATCAAATTGTCTCCTTAGTAATTATTCCTACGGTTACAATCCATATGATTTATCCTTAAATCACTACATATATGAGAATTACTAAACAAGTACATTACTATATTAATATAAACACGTGGGGGTTTACATTACCACCACCACCACCACCACCACTGTCAGTACTATTGTGTTGCCACCACCACTACTATAGTGCTATCGCCTCCACCACTATCACCATTACCATCGCTGTCGCCACCACTATTATTGTGTCACCTCCATCACCACTACTACCATTGTCGCCACTATCACCACCACTATCGTCGTCGCCGCCACTACCACCACCATTGTGATGATGGTGATAAAAATAAGGCAGTTGTAAAGAGATGGTTAAAGAGAATGGTAAAATTAGAATAATAATAATTTTTAAACATCAGCTCCTTATATTTGTCAAACAGTTTGATTAAATTCAATACTTAAATTTCAGTTGATAACAAACAATCTGTGAATTAAAAAAATCAGCATTCAGTACTTAAAATTTAGCATTCAGTTTTTTAATGTTCAGCTTTTAGTTTTATCAAACATCATCTTACTTCACTATTACTATTGATGATTTGGAATGCAACCAAAAGTGAAACAACTCAACAGTTTTTTCATTTCCATGATTAGAAGATAAAAAGCTTCCAATTCAAGAAATGAAATTTATGGTTTCAAATAACTTATATCTATCCATAAGATAGTTTCAAGATTGGTCTATAAAAATGAAGCTTGCTATAATTGACATTGTTATTACGATATTGTAAATTTTGCTTTCTTTCTTATTTAACTTACAAGCTATTTCAAACATTATTTTATACTCTATTTTAGCACAATCTATTTAGCAAAGAAATAATAAGATTAAGAAAACTCAACAACAAGCATGCAAAAATTTATCTAAGAAACATGATATCGTAGATATTAAGTTTTTTGGTTAAATTTACTAACAGGGTTACCTTCCGTAACAAGGTTAGATAGAGCTGCATGATCTTCTATAATTTAACCATTTTGTTTATTTAAGAAAAAATCATTGTAACTCTATTATCTCATTTCATTTTAATTTTAGATCATACAAGTCACCCATGCCTTTTAATTTATGTATACTACGCATATCATGAGAAAATATGCAGGATAATGGTCAGGGTCAAGCATGAACGCTTTTTGAGTTGTCTGAATTTATGTCATTTTATTAGATAAAAATGATGGTGAGATACTCTTGTTAGATTGTCTAGGAGGGATGGTACGACATTGAGGTGTCATAAGTGAGCCAACCTTTGAATTCCTTGGAAAATTTTCACATGGTAACATTTCATTCCTTGAAAAAAATTCTAAATGCCTCTTCAACTTAATAAGTACTTTAAACTTAAGGAGACGTTGAATTTATAAATATGAAACTCATATTGGTCTCCATGCTGTTTCTGGATTGGATTAGGTAATATTTAGGGTGTGTTTTCTTTAGTATGGACATTCTAAATGTTGGCATAGTTGGTGTTATTTCAAGATTCCACATAAACACCATTTCATGCATATCAGACTTATGTGGAAAAGTCTTAAAAAAATAGAATGATTAGAAACATCAATGATATTCTTCGTTTGATTCTAAATCTCAAGTTTTGTTGTGAACTTTTGCTTTTAGGTTTCTAACGCTATCTTAAGAATGACAAAAATAGTCCAAAAACTTGTCTACAAGTGACAAATTACACACGTTCAACTTTAGGGATCATATGATGGGTAATATTTCATGATCTTTTTATTAGTAATATTTAATATTCAAAATAGTCTACGTGCAACGCACGTGAAGTAGTTCTTAATATAAGGGTGTGTTTGATAATCGAAAAGAGGGGTTTGTCAATCAAACTTCAAAATGAGGCCCAATAAATAGGATTGGGATATTCTCCATAATTTTTCCACACAATTTTATTCAATAATAGATCACCCACTATGTATTCGCATGGGGCCCATTATTTATATATGGACCCATCACTCATACACGGTGAAATTTGGGTGAATTAACCTAAACCCAACCCAAATTCAATCTAAAAAAAAAGTTTGGGTTAAGGTTTTTTAAAACTTAGATTAGACTTGAGCCAAAAAACTTCAACCTAAGTTGAATTCGGACAATACACGGGTTGAGATTTTGGGTTTACGAATTCAACCTTGAACTCAGCTTGAATTAATAAAATTGGGCTCAACTCGATTTTAAAATTCGGGCTCAACTCAACCTATAATTTTTTTGAATATTACACATATATATCTATACTACTATAAAATGACAATAAAAGTGAAAAATTTTAATTTACAAATTTGTTTTTCTCAAATGGAAAAAATTCAACTCATGCTATCATTAAATATCCAATTCAATACATAATTTCTTGGAATGTGCAAAAATATATGAATTATTGTTTTTAATATTCCACAATGTGTAATGCACAACACAATTAAAGAGACCTTTTTTGTGACGCCCCCAAAATTCGGGGGTCCGTTGATCACCCATCAACCCGCGGAATACCCATGAATATCGTGTAACTCGATATCACTCCTTATGCCCCATTTATCGGGATCCATAATTTAACGAAATTTGGGCAAAGTCTCCCTTGTATGGGGAGCTCTACCCAAAACACAACTCTGTGCATTCAAACAACATTGACCACACCGGGTCTATTTATCCACACTCCTATAACAACATTTAATTACATGACCCATCCGATGTCTAATATACATCAATTCATAGTTAATAAAACCACCCGACATCATGTCAACACCAACCCCTTAACCGGGTTCGTACCCACACATCCGTAGTTCTATAGACATTAAATTATAGTCATTTATGTCCCATGAAATATCTTTGATTAAGAGAAAATAGTGCCCCAATGCTTAGAAAAATAGTTCAAAAAAATGTGGTGTTTTGAGAAAGCCTATTTCACCTGTTTTCAATTTCCAACTCACCCAAATCCATTCATAACCATCCAATACATGCATAATGAAGCTTTTCAACCAAAATATAGTCCACATAAGTTTGGTTACAGTCCATTTCATAAAATTACATGCCAAAATCAGATTTCTCCAAAAATTTTACAAAATGAGTTATAAAAGCCACAAGTCGGCTTTCTTCACCATTGAGGCTATAAATGTGAGCCTTCCACTGGCGTATATTCCGCACCTGAAATGTTTTCCCGTATAGGGTGAGCAACGCTCAATAAAATATCTCCTACAGAGGCTACTCCCCACCCTATATGCATATGAATGCGCACAAGTAACAATCAACAACCATTCTAAACAAGAACATGCAATTCAATGTTAGAATTCTTTCACCATGTCATGTCATGAAATGAGATGAAACTCACTCATGCATTTTAACTCGAGCCCTCACCAGCTCCCACAACACAATGTAATGCACGTGTGTAAAACCTTCATCTTTGATGAAGTACATCCAATGCTTGTTTGAAATAAAAGTTATGTTTATAAAATCAAGCATTGTTGGATGTTGCACATCCAAGAGTATGTTTATAAAACAAAATCTTGTGTCTTTGTTGGGCAACGGATTTTGGAATTTCACCGCCGGCTCCGTACGCCTAATTCACTTTTTTGGACTTGCACCGACGAAAGTGAATAAACCAGTAACCGGGTCTTGCACCCAAGGGAAAGTCTAGCCCTTCTTGCTATACCCGACACAAGTTTTTCCTTTCATGCAACCGTGCGACTCTGTTGAACCTTAGTCCAACGGTACCGAGCCCACGTACTACCCATCAAGTATGGTGTGTGATTTAAAAACATGCAATCACCCACATTCATGTCCATGCAACCATGTGGCTCATAAGGGATCTTCGATCCAACTTTCCCGAGGCCACATATCAATCACCAAGTATGGTGTTGATCAACCATGCACACACACCCACCTAATGCGATGTCTCCGTGCAAATGCAATGTAATGAACCCTTGCATGTCAATGTCAAGTCTCATACGTAATGAATGTCATATGAACAATTTTAACATATCCCATGATCAATTATATCCAAAACATATAATTTCATGATTATCATAATGCCAATTCTATGCCTAAATTGCAATGCATACCAAATGAGCAATTTCCACATATCAACATATACCATGACAATATATATCATATGCATATAATCTCCTTTATTTATCACAAGGTCAATATATCAATGAGCATATATCAACAATCATAACAAGCATGTTATTACACAATTTATGTCCGAACACACTTTACTCATAAGAGCACCATTTAAACACATAGCATGCCCACACCATACCAAAATTTCAAGAGGTTTCACAAGGAACTTCCACATATCAAATTCAAGGTAGAACTTGAATTAAACCATTTATACACCCATTTTCTCATTTCTATAATAATAGACTCATTTCCATAACAATAGGCAAAACATAGGTAGTTCTATGCCCCCAAGCATTCCATATAGAAATGAACATTTATCAACATTTACTTTTCCAATTGTAATTCATATCATAAGCATATGATTTCACTTTACCACATCATCCAAGCATGTTATCACATAATCTCATGCAATTAACACACTTTATTTCACAAAGGCATTTTGTCAAACACCTTCAAAGCACCAAATCATGTAATCACATAAAATGCCCAAATTTATCACATAACTCAAAAAAAATCAGAATAAATGATTTTCACATACCCAATTATCAAAACTTCCAAGAAATCCCAAACTAGCAATTTCTAATTACAAATTCACACTAGAATTTAGCCTACCCATTTCCATTAAACCAACTATAATAGGCAAGTGTTAAAATACACAAAAACAGCCCACCCATTGCAAATATTCATCCTAGGTTGGAAATAAATCTAAGGAGTAGGGAACCCTACCTCTTGAAGCGTAAAACACCCGAAGGAAGCTTCAAGAACACGATTCAAGCTCAAACTTTTGATTTCTCCAAAATTCCATCTTTGGATCGTCGGTCAAATCACCCCTTTTTGGTACGTAGGCGTAGTCCTCGTCGAGGAGATCGACTTTGATTCTTGGCTCGAAGAATTCCGACCAGCGGAACTCCGTGAATCGAAGGGAGAAAGTTGAAGTTTTCTCTTTTTTTTCCTCTCTTCAACTCCAACATTCAGACCAGCAGAGAACCAGCAGAAAAATGTCTCTCAAAATCAGATTTTTGACCCCTATTTATAATTTTAAAGCTTGAACCATGTCGTGCCACACGCCCCCTCTTTTTTTGGGTCCGTTTTCGCCCTAAAACGATTAAATTTCGCTCCGGTTTAAGCTCAAATATTTTTATATGAACTTTATTTAAATTATTTTTTGAATTTTAAAATTTTAATAAAAAATCGTTTTTGAGGGTCACCAGACACCAGTCGCATAAAAAAACGTGAAAAATCCGACTATCTCGGAATTCGATAAATTTTGACAGGGTAACTAGACTTTGCGAGAAGAATCCAATGGTGAAGTCCGTTTCGTCATCCGAGCTCTAGAAACATGATTATTTTAAATACGCATTATAGTGACAAATTACCATTTTACCCTTTTTCAGAAAAAGTTCAAATTTACCCGGGTTTTATATTTTTTCTTTTTGAAGTTTTGAGATTTGATAGTACAGATATGCTTGACACTTTTTATTGCAACCCAACTTTGTTATGAAAGAGACAAAAAAGAGAAACTCATATTCGAGAGAGAACAATTAGTGAAATGAGAGGAAAGCGAAATAATGAGACTTAAGATAGAGGAGACATGAAAAATGGATTGAGGAAAATCTTATCTAATAAATGAGGGAATAAAGACAAAGGATATTATTAATATAAAAAATGACAACTGTGGACCACACAATTCATATTGTGTACACATGTCTTTAAAAGTCTTAAAAAGTACATATTTGTATTTAGGGTTAAATGCAAAAAAAAAAAAAAAAATCTTGTACTTAGGGTCATTTGCACTTTTTTTGATCTTGTACTAAGGTACACTGTGAATCTAAAAATGACAAGCAACTACATTAACAACCTCTATTCCTGACGTGAACTACACTTGGCTCTACATAGTTACAGAGCTAAGGGGCCAATGTTTTCATTGAATTCCATGATGAATCGAGTTGTTGAAAACTCTTTCTAAGGGTCACAAAGAGGAGAAAGCTTGATAAAATATGGTTATATTGGAATCATGAAGTGACTGTAGTACTTGTCGACGCATTTGAACAGTGTATCACAGTCGACATCAGATTCCTTAATTCTGATCTGGTAAGGCTTACTGTTATTTATGCAAAGTGCTCTATTCAACGGCTTCTTTAAGAAAAACTTTAATTACTATCTTAAGACATAAACCCCACCCACCATTCCACCCACTTATTAATACATATATACCATATCATAAAACCTACCCACCCACTTACTTTCTCTTTACCAAAAAAAAAAAAAAACACTTTACTTCCTCTCTCTTCTTCTTTTTCCCGATGTTTTACTTTCTTTCTCTTTCACCATTCTCTCTCCGGATCTCCTCTCTTTCTCAGTTAACCAGTCACCACTTATCTGTAACTCACACAGACATACTAAACCCATCATCGATACACACACACACACACATTCAACCAAGAATATCACCACATCATTGCATCACCTCTCTCTTTCTTAGCCCACCGACTCAAGTCTAATGTATTTCTCTCTCTTACGCACTTATCTGCAACTCACACACTGACACACAACACACATTTGTTATTTTTTGTGAGTTTTATATTTGATCCATTTGTTATATAATGAGTTTTTATCTATCTTTGTAGATCCATTTATAAGGTTTTATGATTTTTTTTTTCACTTATATTATTAAAATCATAGAAATTAATTGTTATGGGTGGGGATGGTGGCTAGGACGAGGACTAAAATTTCCCCCACTGATGGGGATGGACAAATATTTTTGAACCAAATTTGGGGGTGGAGACTATTCCCCCATCCTTGGTCCTCCAAGTGCGGAGCTAGAAAATCTTCCTAGGGTGGACACTTAATTTTTTTCATATTTAATACTTCAACAATTCACTAGACATAAAAAGGATAAAAAAATCGTTATACATAGTTTCTACAATCAAAATAGAGCAAACCAAAACCCTATATTTATACGATTATCTAACATATAATAATCACGGAGATTCAAAACATACCAACGGTAGATGTTCACTCCAGTTGTATTTGAGATCAAGAACACATGCTCTTAGCATATCCTCCACAATTTGAATCACTCTCTCCGACTAACCATCTATCTAGGGATGAAAGGAAGTACTGAAATGCAAATCCATCCCCAATTCTTTATGTAATCTCTACCAAAATTTAGTCACAAATAGACTATCTCGATCTAACACTATCTACAAGCAGGTATAAAGTGGGCAGTCTTTGTCAATCTATCAACAGTTACCCAAATGATATTATGTCTCTTAACGTTTGGATAATCCTGACACAAAATCCTTGGTCATATGATTCCACTTCCACTTGGGAATAGGTAAGGATTGTAATGATCCTCTAGGGCTTTGATGCTGAATTTTTACTTGTTGACAAACGGCGCACTTCGCAATGTACCTAGACACATCTCTTTTTAATTTTTTTTCACCAAAATTGACGTTTCATATCTCTATACGTCTTGGTACAACCCGACTGTATGGAATATTTAGAACGATGACTGTCCTCCAACACTTCTTCATTTACTTGCTCATTATTCGATACATATAGGGTGCGTTTGGATTGACTTAAAAAAAATGTTTTTTGGACTTTTGACTTATTATAAGTGCTTTTAAAAAAAAAGTAGTGTTTGGGATTACTTATTAAAAATAATTTTTTAAAAGTTAAAATCATTTTACTACTTAAATAAGTCCAAAAATAAAAGTTAAAAAATAAAACTTATACTTATCCAAAATCACTTTTGCGTTCTGCCCATTCACTTTTTTTTTTTACTTTTTTATTCATCACCATCGTAACTCTCTCCATTGTCCATACCCTCGGCTGTGAACGAACTACTTCTTCCACTTTGGCAACCTTCGTCGCCGTCAATGGTGACAGTGTGTTCTTTCACTCGCTGACCGATGACAACACTTGCCTTCTCTCTCGTTGACTACCGACGACACCGGAGCATCTTTCTCTCTCACCGTTCTTTGTTGTAACGCTAATCTAACCAGATCCTTTCAAACGAGGTACAACATCCTCCTTTTAACAAATTTTATGGCATCTTTTGCAGTTATTTGTTTGTGATTTGTTGTTGGTTAGTATATTTTGGTTTGTGATTTTTTTTATGATGAAAGTTGTGTAGATCTTTGAAATATTTTAGGGAAAATGTTTTTATTTGATTCATGATTATTGTGGGAGTTGATTTTACATTAGATCTATGAGAACTACAGATTTTTAGCATCTGGAGATGATGATTTATGGTTTTGAAAATTGCTTTGTTCCAGTTCGCCGTTGTGCTGAGAAGTTTCTACCTAAAATTCCTGGCTGCGTTATTTTTACTCATCTCCTGATCGAATCTCTTTGATAAGTAGCCAAACTTTTATAAGAAGTGTATTGGATAATTATTTTTTAGAGTGTGTGTATCCATATGTGTATAATGTATAAAATGGGTTGTTTTCTGAATTAGAAGAGTATTAACAATGCCATCTCAGACTCTTCTTTTAGTAGATTTTTCCACTGTTACTAGAATGGGTTGTTCATCATCAAATCTCCTGGATAAGTACTAATAGATTTGGGTGAAGTTTGTTTGCTACTAGTGTCTTGCAAATCCAATTTTATAGATCATTGTCTTTTCGAGCAACAAGGATTGGAGAACATTAGTTATGTTGGTCTTTTGTTTTGAAAAATACAATGTCAGATAGGTGATTGCATATCATTGTGGTCTTTTTTTTTTGTCTAAAATGACGAGAACATTGGATTTTTGGGTAATGTAAAATCACTTCAAATAATTGAAGTAGGAATATGAGATAGAGAAAGGATCATATCTCAGTCATTCAAAGAATTTCCGACCACTATAATTTTACAATTTTGTTGCATTGACAGGGTTTTGCCCTTATTTGGGAGCAAAAATTTCTTTGGGGTTTTGTAGTTTAAGTTATAAAGAAAGAGTTGTTCTATGTGTTTCAAGCAGGGAATGAAAGGAATTATTTCATTATCTATCCTTGACTATTATATTGAATTTGATTCTTATCGAAACATTGAAGAACTAATACCTTGAGAAAATCTTTGAATCCCACTTAATAATGGATGTTCTTTGTTTGTAGAATTTGTAAATGTAACAGAAACTTACAACTTTGGAATTGACCAAGGATTGATGCATGAAATTTATACAAGGCTTTGTTCAGGTTATAGTTATTAGTATACGCGTTGTGCTAACAACTTATGTATTTTGTGATGTTACTTTAGATGGATTCTAGTAGTTCTAGGAATGATAAAGACAAAGCAAACTGGACTGTGGAGAGACATAAGATTTTTTTAGAGTTATGTGTTAAAGAGGTGGATAAAGGGAATCGACTTACTAGTAGTTTTAACAAGAGAGGTTGGAAGAATATTATAGATGAGTTTGCAACAAAGAAAAATGTCATGTATGACCAAAAATAATTGAAGAATCACTTTGCAATTACGAAGGATGCATGGAATTCATGGCACAAATTGACTAATCATACTGGAGTGACTATTGACCCTATAACAGGAGTTGTCTGGTGTGATGACTAGACATGGAATATATTTGTTGAGGTAACATCTAATTAGATCAGTTTAAATATTGTAGGAATTAAACTTATGGTCATTTGTTGAGTTTAAATATTTGTTGAGTTTAATTGTTTAAATTTATGGTCATGATTTTTTCCTTTATCACAGGCAAACCCCGATAAACCCCGATTGCAAGGAATTTCGTAGGAAACCACTCCCATTTGCTGACATGTTAGATATAGTTTTTGGCGGTACAATCGCAACCGGGGAGCATTCGTGGGCTCCTTCACAAGGAACCCACCCTGCATTTGCTCTTACAGCCAGTGGTGGTGACTATAATGACTTAGAATTGGACACACCTTGTGAAAGTTAGATTCCTGATAGAGTAGAACCAACAAGAGAGGAAGGTAGTGACACAGATGGTCAGATACATCACGGACGTGATGGGTTTACATCTTCAAAGCGCCGTCGAAAAGTGAGTGAGGGAGAACAATTAGACAAACAACTATCAGAGTTGTGCAAGTCAAGACACAACACTATTGCACCAACATTGTCCACAGTCAAGGAATGCATGCAAGAACTTCACAAAATGCGTGACCTTGTTCCATATGGTAGCCCATTGTACTGGCATGCTCTTGTTCTTTTTCGGGATGTTATCAATAGGGAAACATGAATGAATTTGCTTGAACCTGGTGTTCGAGTTGCATGGTTGGAGTATATGAGGGATGGAGGGAACACTAGTCATTAGGATGTCTTTTCAAATTTAGGTGTTTATTTTCTATTATGGACTTGTTTAGGTGCTTTTGTTTAGATGAAGTTTTAAATGTTTTGCTTATTTTGAACACTATTCTTTACTATGACTATTTGGTTACTTGAGCATATTTGAACACTAAGTTTTACTGTGATGGTAATACTTAAGCTTTTGTTTTGATGAATTTTTATTATATTGATGTATATGTTCAACTCTTGGATAGACATAAGCAACTAGAATTTATCTAAATGGAAATACTTATATTTTTCCATTGCTTTGGATGTGTTGTGCAGAATGAATCTAAAAACTATATGTCTTACCATACTTGCTATACAACTTTTGAGAAAACGGGTTGCAATGCGCAAGAGTAAAATGCCATGTAGGACTTCTGCCCTAACCGGTCATCAATATGTGTTAGAGATTCTTAATGGTCATGATCGTGTATCCCTTGAACAATTTTGAATGGAAAAGCATGTTTTTATTTCATTGTGCGAGTTAACGAAAGAAAATAACTTGTTGTGTGATAGCAGAAATGTGTCAAGTCAAGAGAAGTTGGCTATATTTTTAATCACTATTGGTCACAATGAGCGAAATAGAATGATGCAAGAGCGATTTCAACATTCTGAGGAGACAATAAGTCGACATTTCAATGATGTTTTATTAGGGATGGCCAAACTTTCAATGGAAATCATCAAGCCTCATCAAAATTTCAATTGCATCCCTCAAGAGATCAGATTGAATCCTAAATACTATCCATATTTCAAAGATTGTATTGGGGCAATTGATGACACACATGTTAGCGCTCATGTTCCTACTTCAAAAAAGATTCCTTTTAGAGGTAGGAAGATAGTTTGCACACAAACCGTCTTGGCAGCATGTTCTTTTAGCATGATTTTCACATTTGTCAATGCTGGGTGGGAAAGAACGGCTCACGACTCCAGAGTGCTATTGCATTGTATTCGTAATAGGCATTTAAACTTTCCAAAACCACCTCCAGGTATGAGTAAAGAATGCGTTGATTAAATTTGTTTGCATTCTTCTACATAGAATAACTAATGATTTTTGTTATTTTTTTAGAAAAATATTATGTGGTAGACGTTGGCTTCCCTAATATGGATGGTTATCTTGCTCCTTATAAGGAAACGAGATATCATCTACCTGAATTTCGTAGAGGGGGAAGACCTCGTGGGAAGGAAGAGTTGTTCAATCATGCACATTCTTCGTTAAGGAATGTGATTGAACGATGTTTTGGAGTATTAAAGAAAAGATTTCCAATTTTACAGCAAATGCCCAATTTTGATTTCCCTAAGCAAATGTTTATTGTTGTTGCTTCCTTGACTTGTCACAATTACATAAGGCTTCATGGCATCAGAGACGTATTATTTGAAAGATATGCTAATGAAGACGTGGAGTTGGAAGAGGAAGACAATGTAAACCAAATTGCTTTTGAAGAGGATATTGATTTGTTAGATACAAATCCAATGTATAGGAAGAGAGAACGTATTGCTTTAGCAATTCTAAGGGACAATCAAGCATGATTTTTTATTGTATTTACTATTAACATGTGTTTTGCGACTTTAGTGTGTTATTGAGATAGTTGGACTATGTAGTTTTTCGTATGATACCTTTATTAATAAGATACTTTTGTGTATAATTTTTTTTTTGTATCATTATATGTGTAGTGTATGTTTATATATGTGCATTCAATGCTATTAACAATTGTGACACAAATAAGTGTTTTCACATCCAAACGTGCTTTTTATAAAATACATTAATTTAAGTATTTTAAATTTTGAATATCCAAACAATACTTATTTAATAAAAAAGTTTTTCTTATAAACACTTTTGATAAATATTTATTAAAAAAGTACTTTTTGGATTTCATAAGCCATTCCAAACGCACCCATAGTCTTTCCTGAAACTGCATCTCATCCTGATGTACTAACCAGTTATCAATGGCCTCACCTTTCTTCAATCTGTCCTGGATAGTTTCCAAATCTGGATCTAACTGTTGCAACTCTACAACCCTTCATCAACGAATTGGTTGAGATACAAGATTAAATAGGCAAGGTCAATTCCTCTATTTATCCACCCATAGGTCAAATTCCTCCAAAGATTCAATCATCTTCCGCATATTAACAGCGAGGACATTGATTTCACCCAAGACTTCTTGCTAAGTGCATCTACTACCATGTTAGCATTTCCTAGATGATAGTTGATTGTGAAATCGTAATCTTTCAAATACTCAATCCACCTTCTTTGTTGAAAATTCAGGTATTTCTGTGTGAATATATATTCAAGACTCTTATGATTAGAAAATACCTGAAATTTCTCTCCATATAGGTAACACCTCCACAACTTAAGAGCAAACACCATAACTGCAAGCTCCAAATCATGGGTGGAATAGTTCTGCTCATGTATCTTTAGTTGTCTAGATTCATAAGCAATTGTCTTACCTCCTTATATTAGCACACATTCCAAACCTCATAAAGAAGCATCCGTGTAAATATCATATCCCTCACCACTATTCGGAATAATAATGATCGGTGCAGTTGTCAAAATTTCTTTCAATGTAACAAAGGCTAGTTCACACTCCTCAATCCACATGAATTTCTCTTCCTTCTTCGTAAGATAAGTCATTGGCATAGCTAGCTTCGACAAACCTTCCACAAACCTCTTGTAATTGATGGGATTATACTAAAAACTTATTTTTTGTAGTAAAACTCGTTTTATTAATTAATAGAAGTTTGTTCTTTCTATTTTATTGAGAATCTATGTGGGCAAAATGTTTGCATTATATTTGATATATAGTATGCATGAGTGTCTTATATTGTACATTATAGATAATATGGTGTGTAGAGTTCGGCTTATGCACAAAAGATTAGATTATCTGATCCTTTTATAATATAAATATATGTTCACAATCCTAGATGAAATTGGACACACCATCAGTATGATTGTACTGTAATATTCTGGCATAGTTTGTCTTGACTGTAGCAGACTGTTTGATGTCTCGGATTATTGCACTAGTACACTTTGTGCATTGAACAGACCCAAGTTGAGATTATTATCTTTTACTGATTCAATAAGATAATAAATACCTCATGATTATTATGATTGCTTATGCTCTTAATCCTGAGATATTTAATCGCCACGTGCATATAAAGATTGTCACTTTAATTCATCAAAGAGTGAGATTCATATTGAGTTAATAAACTCGGTGAATTGGTAGATGATGTTATTTGTATGGTGGAGATTAATTATTAAAGGAAACCATGTCATGATATTTAAATGGGTTGATAAAGTTTTTTTCCATGTCAAATTCTGCAGGTTGATTTAATTATCCGACATGACAAATAAGTTGAGTGGTAAGGTCTCAAAGAATAAAAAAAGTCAATTAAATATACTTATCAATAATTTATTTAATTGATGGACATCTGTAATCTTAAACGTATGGAGATTATGAAGCATATAATAATAAGGAGCACGAAACGTAGTTTTGAAATAAAACTCAGGAGATCAATAATAAGTTTTTAGTGGACTGACTTATTATTAATAGATTGTAAGATGTTTGTTCTGGGTTGAACATAGGAATCTTAGGCCCATTAGAAGTCCGACCCTTATTTCTCCTTAGGGTTTCTATCGTAGCCTATATATAGATGTCTAGGCTCTCTGAATTAGCATCAATGTATTACTCATGTTTTGAGAGAGGTTGATAGGGAGAGCAGAAGTTTAGAGGTTCTTGTAGCTCACACTGCATCCGGATTTTTTTGCGTTGGGGGATATACGATAGAAGATCGTGAGGTTCAACGAGCTACCTTTTTCGTCTGTCTTTTGTTTTCTGCATTCATGCTGAGAGGAGATCAATCCAGATCGATCTCGAAGGTAAATCTTAATTCCGCCTTATAGGGCTTTAAAGATTTTTTTTGTATTTGATACATACGCGCTGTCAATAATTCTTTGGATTTTCGCTTCCAACAGTAATAACTTGCTAAGCCGAGGAAACTATAGATTCCTATCACATACTAGGGTGGTTCCTAATTCATTATTGATTCAATCATTGCAGAGTTAACCGCTACTCCCTGTTCCAAAATTGCATTCCCAAAGAACTTCACTTCCTTTATCTAGAATTCACATTTACTCATCTTGGCATACAAATTGTGCTCCTTTAATGTTTGTAACACTACATGGCATACAACTTGTGCCCCCTTAATGTCTATAACACCACTAGAATATGTTGTTCATGTTCCTCTTGTCTCCACGAATAGATTAATATGTCATCAATAAACACAATAACAAACTGATCTAAAAACGGTCAAAATACTTTGTGCATCAAATCCATAAATGCTGTTGGAGCATTAATAGATTTGAATGGCATTATTGTGTATCGAAATGACCATACCTTGTATGGAAAGCTGTCTTAGGAATGTCCTCCTCCTTAATTCTCAGCTGGTGATACCCTGTGCAAAGATCTATCTTGGAGTAATATTTAGAACCTCTCAGCTGATCGAACAAATCGTCAATCCAAGTTAATGGGTATTTATTCTTCATCGTTACTCGGTTCAACCTTCGGTAATACGTGCATAGCCAGAGTGTTTCGTCATGCTTCTTCACAAAGAGGACTAGATCTCCCCAAGGTGAAGTACTTAAATGAACAAACCCAATTGCTAGTACGTGATCTAGTTGCTTCCTGTACTCCTTTAACTCCAAAGATGTCATCAGCTAAGGAACAATAAAAATAGATTTTGTCCCAGGGTTAAGATTAATGATACACTCAATTTCTCTTTAAAGTGGTAAGCCAGACAACTTATCTAGAAATACGTCCAAAAAGTTCGACACCACTGATATCACCTCTTGCTGGGAGTTAAATCGTTTCTCTCATATTAGACTAGCTAAGAAACTCAATCTACTTCTGTCTTTAGCCTATAAAAACCATCTTTTCGTCATGGGTAAAAGGTGAGAAACATTCCATTCATTTGCAAAACTGAACACTACACCTCCTGGTGACTGGAATACAACCCTTTTTTGGAACCAATTCATCACTGCATGGTATGCCGATAGCAAGTTCATTCCAAAGATTACATCATACCCTTACATGTCAAGTACCACCAAATCTATCCTCATCTTGTGTTCCCCTACCCGAAGTATGCAATCCCGACACACCCTCAGGGTTTCCAATCGTTCTTTGGTAGGTAGGTCCACATTCAATCCCTTATCTAAGTTTTCTCATTTCAATCCCAATGTTTTAGCATATGATGTATGTACAAATGAGTGTGTTGTATCGGTATCAAATAATAAGGGTGCCCAAGAATTATAAAGTAAAATGATACCTTCAACCACGACATTGTCGATGTCATCCTCTGGTTGGGTCATTGCAAAGACTTGACCCTGATTATTACCAGTTGGTACAATTGCACTTGAATTCTGTTGTGGTTGTTGTTTCTAAGGCGAGGGCTTGTTCCCCTTCTACTATTCTACCGCCTAATTGTTCCTTGGTGGAAAAGATGGACAATTATTTCTGAAGTGTCCGAAACCTTTGCAAGCAAAACATTGACGCGGATTGGCGACTACTCTATCCTAAGTACCCCCAGTTCCTCTAACTAGTTGTTTCCTTTGCCTCGAAGTCTGATCTGGGCGGCGGTATGGAGCTACCCTCTATGTTGTTGCACTACTACTACATGTTCTCAAAGGACCTCTTCTAGCAAATGTTTGCCTTCATCTTCCCTCCTCTGTGTCTCTTTTTATTAGATTCGCTCGTTCCACTAGATTCTTATATTCTCATATCCTAAGTGCAACCAACTTCTCGCGAATGGAAGGCCTCAAACATTGTTTAAACCCTTTAGCCCTCCTTGCATCTATAGCCACAAACTCAGTCGCATAGTGAGACAACTCCTCAAATTTTACTTCATACTCTGTCACCGTCATACTGCCTTGCTTCCAAGCCAAGATATCTGCACTCATCCTATCCTTTACAGACTCAGGAAAATACTTATCTTGGAAAATATGATCAAATACTTCCCAAGTTATCGTATCCACTACATGGCTCCGTTTTACCGAATTCCACTAGTGGTCCGCTTCTTCTTCGAACAAATAATTAGTTAGCCCACTCAAAGATCCACAACAATCCCCATGTTGTCACACATTTTCTTTACCCTCCTATTCCACTTATTTGCCTCCACTAGATTAAAGCTTCCTTGAAAATTGGGTGACCGCTGTCTTAAGAACTCTCGCAACATGTTTATCCTCTTTGACTCTTGATTGTGCATCGGGTCTACTACCAATGGTTGTGCGAGCCCATTTTGGTTATTCCCATTCTAGTTCCGCACCAAAGTGGTCAACTCTCTTAGACACTAATAGATGCCCTGAGTAGCATTCAGAGTAGGTGGTGGTGGGTTAGCTAAACCTCCACACCTTTGTGCTTGGTCACGTTTACTATCCATTCTGCACACGAAACAAAATTTTAGTTTCCTTACACAACCATCAATATCAATTTACACTAAAGACATACACATATAATTTTATACGGCTCACGCCTACTTTATTTATTCCTATCATAACACTCCAGTGGTATTCTATAACCTATAGCTCCCATGTAAGACCTAAAACATAGGCTCTGATACCAAACTTGTAACACCCCCAAAACCCACTCTGGAAGGCATTACCATCTACTAACCATCCAATCATGAGAGTAAATAAAAAAATCCTTTAAATAATAAAGCATTCATCCATTCAATTACTATCAGACACCAAGATAATAAATTAGTGAAACTAGGAAGCTAAGATGGCTGCTATCGATGCGCTGAGGAGAGAGCAAGAGTTGCTACCTCTTCTCCTAAAGGGTGAAATAACAATCTCTCAAACTCCAAACTAGTAAATGAAAAACTCTACTCGTTTAAGACGGGGTCCACATCCTGATTTTCACCGCCTCTAAATCAACCTGCTCATCTATCTCTACATTTTCTTCCATGCTGAAATCTGTAAATGTAATGTTGTAGGGGGTGAGAAAAAGGCAGTAAGAAATCCCTTGCAAATCCAAACAAGGTTTTTAATGAATAAAACAGGGAAGTTTCTTTTGAAAAATAGCATATATGACTTTTGGAAGTAAAATAAGGACAATTGTAATGATCTTAAGTGTATGGAATACAGTAAATCAATGACAAGAATAAACATTTAAGATCAAAACAATTAATAAATAATTCAATAACATCAACTTATTTGTCTCATGTATGTTGGTTGCTTCTCAAGAATCTACACAACAATCCTACCTCGTTCACCTACCCCAAACATACAATCTCAATCATTCCTCGCAGGGCCACATCACAATCCATTTCAGAAAAGGCGTATACCGTCTCACATGGAATTGCAGAATCCTTTCTAAGAAAGATATACCATCCCTCATCCTCAAACCTAATGCTCCGTTTGATAGGAATGATAGAGAGTAGGAAGGATGAAAAGTAGGTGGGATACACTTTCTATCATTCAAAGAAGGAAAGTAGGAATGACACAATTTCCTTCCTTTGTGTTTGGTTGGATGGATGAAAAATAAAAATGACTAATTTTTTTTATTTTTTTTTGTTGGCTAAGATTAGGGATGACAATCAAGTCGTATCGTGTCAGATTCGTGTTGAGTCATTACGGATTTGTGTCGAACATTAGTCACACCTAACTCAACTCATTTAACTAATTGTGTCGTGTCGAATTACGAGTTGACATGTTTATTTTCGTGTCGTGTTCGTGTTCGAATTAATCAAGTTCTTATCATAAAATTTGTGTCGAGTTCGAGTCGTGTCATCGTGTTAATTAAAAATTTTAACCCCTAATTAAGATGGGAAAAATATTTTTTAAATTTAATATTTAATATTTAATATTTTTTTACTTTTAAATTTATTTTTAATTTTTTAAAAA
>JAHQCQ010041041.1:0-16966 GCA_023539305.1 Ilex asprella | reverse complement strand
TTTTTTACTTTTAAATTTATTTTTAATTTTTTAAAAAAATATATATATAAATACATATTTTATCATTATATTTTTATATAAAATTAATGTATACATAATATATGTATATATAAAAAGATATATAGACAAATAAGATACATCTCAACACAAATAATTAACTTTCCATCTACTTTTCATTCTATTTTGGAGGGATTGATTTTGGTGAGTTGGAAGGAAAGTTAATCCATCATATTTTTCATGCTTCCTACTTTCCTTCCTTACCAAACATGATGTTTTATTTATCCTTCCAACTTTTTATTTTTCAACCTTTTCATCCTTCCATTTTTCCATCATACCAAACAGAGCATAAGTGAAACAATAATGGTTGACCTCTCAAGGAAACAACCCACTATAAGTGTTAGGCAACCATCTCACCCTATTGGGATAGACTAACATCTAACACTCTACGACAGCTCTCAAAGGCAATTCAAGTTCTTCACACCCAAACCATACAGATATGAAAAACCACAACTTTATGAAAACGTAAATTCAACCAATCACAATTTCCATCAAAATCTATATAGCACTAATTTCACAATTCTCAATGTACAAGAATAATGGAATTCAAGTATGTGAGAGATCATCTCAAGAAAATTTTCATAATTGCAATATCAAAATTCTAGGGTTTTGATAAAAATCACAATTTCTTGAAACAAGAACAGGTATTATAATTTAAATATCATTTAATCAAGAATAGCAATCTAGAAATCAAGAATATGTGTATCTTTCTCATCAGAACATGTATCAACTAGAATGTTGGAAACTCAAGAACGATATTCTTTGAACACAAGACATGTATCTTCTTTAAAACCATGTGTTAATTGAAAAGAAATCAATAAAAAATGATTATCTAACATATAATAATCACAGAGATTCAAAACATACATATATAATACCCTTACTCTCAATGAAAGAACTCAAGAAGATTCCCTACCTCAATTCGATGTTTGAAGATAACCCTAGCATGTTCAATCCAGCACCTAGGCAAAAAACCTTACAAGTGTTGCTTTCTCTCCTTTATCACTCTCCAAGGGTTTTCTAAGATGAAAAACTGATGAAAATAGGCTTAAGGGTCATCTCCTAGGTTTTTAATGTGAAAATCAGAGAAAACACCCCCAGGTCAGGAACATGTAACTCTCTGCTCGGTGCATCCAGACTCATATTGTTAAGCATCCGGACGCGTGTCTTTTCAGCCCAACATTCTGCCAAATGCATCCAGAAGCGTGTCTTTTTTCGTCCAAACGCTGGTGATAGTATACCCCCGACATACTGCTCAATTTTGACCTATTTAGAATCCAATTTACAAAATTTTTATTGAATACACTTTGTACCCTTAAAACTCTAGATTCTACTATAAAAAGTTTAGATCAATCGGACATCCGAGTAGAAAGTTATGGTTTAAAAATTGAGGTAGTGTCAAATTTTCTTCTACCCAAATTTCCCCCCAAAATGCATTTAAGTTCTAGAATACTTCCAAACTTCAAATACACCCCCATATCAATTATTCTGAGGTTTCTCGACCTTCCCGAACTATTTTTGATGTTATCTCTCTCTAAATATGTTTACAAGCTAACTAAATTCCTTCCACTTCAACATGATACATGATAATTTAATATAACTTAAAATAATTACATGGGGGTTTACACTACATATGTTGCGTTAATCTTTGGTAAAAGAGATGGTTTTGATTCTACTTTTGTTGGTTATTTTAATTCAGATTATGCGGGTGATCTAGATAAGAAGCGATCTCTGATATGTTATGTTTTCACTTTTATTGGATGCATTATAAGTTGGAGGGAGATCCAATAGTCTATAGTTACTTTGTCTACCACAAAATAATACATGGCAGTATTAGAGGCAGTTAAAGAAGTAATTTTGCTGAGATGTTTGGTCAATGACTTGGGCTTGGAAGATGAGGTGACTACTGTGTTTTGTAAAAGTCAAAGTGCAATACATTTGACTAAAAATAAAATGTATTATGAAAGGACCAAGCACATTGATGTTAGATATCACTTTCTTCATAAGGTTATGACTCAATGTATTATCATAGTGAAGAAGGTTGCTACAACAGAAAACCCAACACATGTTGACTAAACCAGTACTAGTGCTCAAGTTCAAGCATTGCTTGGACTTGATTGGTGTTTGCATTGTTTGAATTATACCCTCTGAGGTATTTGGCGAAGACAAAAGTCAAGTTCACTTTGGGTTTTAGGGCTTGATGGAATACAAAAGAAGGTGGAGATTTGTTATGATGACTTGTATTCCAAGTCTTATTTTAGATCCAAGTTAGAGGATGTTCAGCCATTAGTGTGTTTGATTTGGAATAAAATATCTTAAAGGATGTCTCATGATGTTGTTGAAGACGTCTTCTTTGAGGTTTTGACAAAAAACTAGCCTGCCCACCAACTTTATTCCCAAACCCAGCTAGTTTTAAAGTTATTTCTCAAATCCAGTCTGTTTTTAAAAACGTCATTTGGAATGACGCCTTCATGGGTTAAAACGTCATTTGAAATGACGATTTCAAATTGAATGTTTTTTATTTAAATCGTCATTTGTAATAACATCTTTAAAAGCGTCAGTGAGAATGACGTTAAAAAAAGTGAATTGAAAATGGCAAACATAAAAGTCGTTAAAAATTATTGGCTAGAAAACGTCACTTGGAATGACATTTTTTAAAACGTCATTCCAAATGACGTTTTCAAAAATGTTTAACTCTATTTTTTTTAATAACGCAACTATACGAGTTTGTTAATTATTTTGATGATATTAAATTTTTCATTCAATAGTGTTTTGTTTTAACTAAAATATAAATTATTAAAGCATGTTTTGCACAGAAATTTATAAACTTTGAAAGCTACTAAAAAATCAAGTTATAAATTAAAAAAATTTAATTAATTCAATACAGTAAATTACCAAAAAAATGTTTAAAATATTGTTTGTGTGTATAGTACATGAATTTTGTGACTAATTTTTAAAAATTTGTTTTGTATATGTTAAAAAATTGTCTATTCCAACTTTATATTATAAGTTCATCGAACAATGAGAGTTGACCTACAAAAGTGTACAAAACATTAAAATATGAAAAAAGATACTTATACATTAAACAAAACAGTTTTATTACATGAGACTATAAGAAATACAGTGTGTCAATATTGTGGTTGATGTAGAAAACAACATAGAGGGTTTCCGAGTACACATAAACTAGATGGAATAAAAGTGTCAAATGCATCATCACTTAAATCGAAATAATCAGAAAGTTCAGGATCGGAAACAAGTAACGAATCCTATAAAATTTGAATATCAGAATAGTCAGGATCGAAATGGTCAATTTTTGCATGCTCGATTGCATGCAAACGATCAAGTCGACGCTGCATCTGATTATTTTCACGTTCAAGACTTGCTATGATCTCGTTATGGTTGGTAGAGTTTTGTGGATCATATATATCAGTCGAACGTGCCTTCATTACTATTAATACATGCCAACGCCAATATACTTCAACCTCACAACGTTTGTCATATAACTGTCGTCATCTTGGTGTGGGTTCTATACAAACACTCAGAGGTGGATAGTTAGTCGCAAGCCCAAAAAATACGTGTTCAACTTGACCAAATGAGTGATAAGGGTCGATAAGCTCATTACGGAACTCACACTTTTGTCAATACCAAGTTACACCGGTAGAATCTGTGTAGGATTCAATTGAATGAACTACGTTCGACGATGCTTCTCTATCAGTCGAGTGTTGACTTTTATTGTCTGAAGATGAACTTTGTTGTTCATTGCGTGATGAAGAAACTTGGGTGGTTTGACTGAATTGTCTATTAGATGTGTGCCTAGAAATTTTTGGGTTATGATGTACACAATTAATAAGGACGGTTTATATAGACACGAAATGCAATTATATATAAATTTGACAGGACAATTACTGTGTACGACTAACATGACTTGACACTGATAAAGTAATGATATGACTTCATAGTTATAAAGTTATAACATAACAATTGAATGACAAAAGGACTGACATGATTTGACACTAGACTGACTACACTGATAAAACAATGATATGACTTCACAGTAATAAAACAATGACATAACAATTGAATGATAAAATGACTGACATGATTTGACACTAGACTGACTACACTAGCTTTTTATCTCAGAAATGAATAATGATTATGATTATTCAATATATGACATTGGAAAAAATAATTGCACACTAACTACATTAAGCTTCATTAGACAGATAATCATCTGACAAGTATTGTGCATTAGACAATATATTATTTTGGTCAACTGGTTTCAACTCTCATCTATATGCAGTTCTCACCATGTTTTTTTCTTGTCGTAGCATATAATAGCAACACCTATGCACCAACATTCTATTATTCTCTCTTCGAACATGTTTTATTGTTGATTCGTAGTCCTCTCTATTTCGGCGTTGCATTGTTATTGATTGTCTATGAGGCACTGGTATGCCAAGTTCTCTTAGTTGTATGAATAGTTCGTCTGATTCTTTAGCACGAAAAGCCCACTCTCGTCGTACTCCTGCATAATACTCTTTTAGATCAGAAAATCTCTCATTCTTGTAATCATCGTTTCACTCTTATAACAACCAAAGCCGTTCACTATAGAGAAATTTGATACAGACATAATTTTGTGTTTGTCGTATCAACCACAAATAAGATGTTTAAGTAGTTGTGTCCAAACCCTAGTGTGCTAGACATGTCACATCAGTCAATAGTAAGACAGTGTAGTCATGAGAGGTCACTTGGGATTTAGTCATGCATCAGACTTGTGTAAGGTCATTTCACTATTTGGCCTTATCAACTGTGTTGTCACTTCAGCACATGGTCTGCAAAAACCCATTTAGGGTTTAGTCACTTCAGCACATAGTATGTTGAAACCCATTTAGGGTTTAGTCACTTCCCCACATGGTCTGCTAAAACTCATTTAGGGTTTAGTAACTTCAGCACATTGTCTGCTGAAACCCATTCAGGATCTAGTCACTTCAATTCATGACATTAAGTAGTCACTTTTTCTTCTTCAACTTTATCAAATGGCAGTTACTTGTCACTTCAACACATTGTTTGTATTGATATGCTTAGTAGTTGGGAGATGTGTGTATTCATTACAATACATGTTGATCAACAATTGCAAGATTTTGTCATTTCATCAGTAAATTCATTGATTCAATGGCTTGTCAAATTATGGGTAATAGGAAAACAATCAGTGTATTATCAAGTCATGACAGTCCTTTCTTAATGAATTGATATGTCCATCAAAACCTTGAATTTTTAGGACTATATATTCATCGTGTTTAAGCAACTAATTGAAAAAAAAAATCATTTCTAAGATGAATTATAGTGTGAGAACGTTATATGAAAATATGGGTTATCATTAGACCTTAGAAGATGAGTTCTTCTATCCAATGAATTTTCGTTTACGTTATTCAAGCAGTGTCATAAGAACCATGATGGCCAAATTGCAATATCGTTTGACGGAGCGAGAAAATTTATATGAGAAACCACATTACTTGTGATTACCCTATATAACTATAGCAAACAAAATTGATATTGAGAAAACAAGATAAATAATGGAGCTCTTTTAGCGAACAAGATACTATCGTTTTTTTTTGTCTTTTTTTGCTACAGGGTGTTTAGACAAATCAGCCCCATGATAGTTGCTCTTTCATTACTCTATTTACTGACTACAGTTGACATTCTACTACTACTTTTGATATAAGCCACATATTAACCCAATTGCAGCAATTTCCCCCTTTTTTTCATTAATTCAATTGATAGCACTTTGAGAAATTCTACCCTAGTTTTGTTATAAGAAATTAATTCAATTGTTATCAACGAAATCTCATTTGACTGATTGAATCAAGTTTTAATCATAAATTGGATAAGTCCTTTTCTTGCAATTGTTGTCCAATTGGTGATCATCTTGTTTTATGTAAAAGTAAAAATAGAAGGACAAAACATGAGAAGCTTGTGTTCATGTTCAAATCAAAACCTTTCCCCTTATCTAATACAAAATCATATAATTTGAGGTTAGATCTAAGAAGCACCACTAGCTGACAGAAAACACCAAATGTTATAAAGCCAGGGAACCTATCTTCCTTGTGCAATAACACAGTTTGAGTTGAAGCACAATTAACTAATCCTAATCTTCCCTAACATCTAACAAGATAAAATTGCAGTCTTGCTGACCAAAATAAAGGGTTCTAGTATATTCCTATAATGAGAACCCAAAAATTAGAGCTCCTCAAATTGGGTATCTTTCAAGAGCAAGGGAAAAAAAGTGACGTAATTTTTCCTACTATTGTGAAGGCACTACCTAAACTTATCATTGAATGTCACTTTGTCAATCCTTAGGTGCTATTGATTTAAGCTCTTTTAATATCAATTGTTGGTTATAGATAATATTGACAAGCTAATATGCAAGGAAGTAAATCTATTTCACTCACAAGTCACAAGGATCCCACTTCAAATTGAAAAGAGAATTTTCATGCAGCAAAAGGGGATTCGACAAAGCGTAAGTCAAGAAACCCACTGATTTGAATCCTATAGCATTATTTATGGTATCATCTATAAAATCCTATTCTTGTCTCTCATTTCTAATGGTACTTTTAGCATATAGTTAGCAAGCATGACAATGTAAATATGAAATGGAAAAAGGATAATGGCATAATAAATCATATGATTTGATAAGCAGCCACATTCATTAACATAGTTTTGTAAAGGAAAGATATATCACAAAATGCATCAAATCTGATATAGGTTTCAACCAAATGAAAGGGAAGTCCCTCTGAATTAACCACAAAAAAACTTAATAGGTAGCTACTGAGTGATAGCCAAACACTTTTGTCGTTAAACAACAAAACACAGCTAGCCTGATTTAGCTTTTCTTTTTACTATGCCTTTCATATATTTTATCAAACACTTTGAATGCTTAAAATTTCGCTCAATCGACCAATTAAGCACGATGACTATTGCAAAAGTCACTTGAGTTACCCCCCCCCCCCCAAACATGGCATGAAACAACTCACAAAATAAGAATACCTAATTCTGTGTGTGAAAATATATAGAGTGGGTTCCAGAAATTGATTCACTTCTGAAGAGAGAGAGAGACAGAGACCACAATACCTTCGGTGGGTCGCCAGAGTTGTGTTCAGCAGTCGGAGGAGGACAACGATAGAAATAGAGAGAGATTCCACAGCTTAGCGAACTTATTCTCTCACTTCAGATCTTTCATCGAAGGAGTGGTTCTTTGTCGGCGAAGTTGTCTTCGCCGGAGTTAGACTCTTGTGCCAGAGTGGTCTTTGTGGACGGTAGAAGCCTACACCAGAGTGATCTTCATCAGAGGTATGGAGTGGAGAGGGTGCGTAAATGGATGAGTTTAGTTTAGACACTTAGGGCTTTTGTGATTTGGGAAAGTTGGGGTATGCTTTTAATTCACTTAACTCGTCATTTACAATGACATTTTTAAAATCGTCATTTGTAATGATGTTTTGTTGCTATAATTAAAATTGATGTATACGTCTTAACTATGTTAGAAAACCGTTTATTATCAAAATGATTAATAAATCGTCATTTTAAATGATGTTTTCACCAAAGAATGTGTCGTTTCAAATGACATTTTAAAGAAGAGACTGAATTTGAGAAATAAGTTTAAAACTAACCGGAGTTAGGAATACAGTTGGTGACAAGGCTTGTTTTGATCAAAAGCTCCGTCTTCTTCACATGGAAGACTTTTGTCTTTGCAGTACTTATTTGGCTTTTACGTTGGAAAAAGGAAAAGGGTGTCCTACATATGACAGACTTTTACAACATTAAATCTTGACTTGGAATGGAGACCATTACTGGATTGGTTTTTTTTTCTTTCTAGAAGCTTGATATATGAGACACATCCAAAAGTGGTGTGGTGGTCGACGTGGGATAGATTTATTTGGGCAGTTCATGAACGACGACACCGTGGGATTTTGCCCTATTATGGGTCTTCTTCACGAAAGGATTGTTGGCACTATTATTTATTGTATTTTGTGTGATGGAGTGGATACCTTCTCTTACTTTTGTTTATCGAGAATGTTTTGCAATCTCCAACATTTGATAGTGAAATCTTGTTGTTGTGTCTTACTCGTGGACGTAGGTTTGCTTATTGAGCTGAACCACGTAAATTTGTGTGTTCTATATTTCTATTTTTGTTCCATTATTATTTGTTTGTGACCTTTGTTCATAACAAAATTAAATAGAATTATGTATCAATGTGTACGTGGTTAAGTAATATTTATTGTATATTTCTACCAAGAGTAATGCACCAACTAATGGTTTTAAATAATAAAAACTAGTGGTTGCATATTTTAACTATGAAAAAATAAAAATCACAACAAAGAAACAGCTAGTTAGGGTTACAATTGGAGGTAATGGCTAAAATCTAAGTTTACATAAATTAGCGACATATATTGCGAACCCACCAAAATTTTAGGGTTACAATTGGAGGTTATGGCTAAAATCTAAGTTTACATAAATTAGCGACATACATTGCGAACCCACCAAAATTTTGGGTCATGTGAACCCGGTTGGTCGGACACTTTGGTATCTATTATTACATTAATAAAAATTAAAAATAAGGTTTTCTATTGTGTGAGAACCACATAAATCATGGTTACTATAATGCGTAATTGACAAGCGGAGTAAAACAAACAACAATGTTTTACTAGTTTTTGTGTTGATCTTGAATGTTTTTTTAGAACCATATAACCAGACTTATTTTGCAATGCCCAAAAAAAAAAATTCAAAATGCAATTTTTCTAAAATTCTTCTTGAAAATATATATTTCAATACTTTTTTTCGAGAATATATCGAAACAGGCCCAGAATTTTGGGGTATTGACTATGTAGATAAATCTACCAATATTCGGGTTTGACTTTATTTGTACAAAACATAATTAAATAGCAAATTTTAGCATGTGCTTCATCATAGCTTTGAAGCAATATTGTTTTTTTTTTTTTTGTCAGACCATCCGGTATCCGAAAGCCGCTTTGGGCTCCGACTAATCCGGATTCGAGCAATATTGTTGTTATCCGGTGTACACTAATTGTTGAACTCATATAATTTGGATTCCATGATTTCATTTCTCCACCATTGTTGGATTCCATGATCTTGCCTGAAAACACCAAGGGGGTGCCGATTAATAGTCACATGCGCAGAAGGAAGGAGATGTACTGGTTCTTTACCTAAGACTAGAGCACGTTTTGAATTCTGCGTAGCAAGCCTCCCAATTGTTCTAAAACCTTTCTTTGTCATCTTTTCCCTGGCCTCAAAATATCCAATATACTCTGAGCAAATAGGATCCAATGGATTCACATATAAATTTGGAACCCATTTAGATAATGTAGTGAATAGTTTAGTTTGGTCGGTTCGTTGATGGCGCCTAACCAAAGCAACTGTAGCTGTGCTGAAGTTATTTACGAAGCGGGCTGCTTTCTTCACCTTTTCTCTCTTAATAGACTCTATAGGGGTAGAAATGAATGGCGGATTGAAGAGGTAAGTTTGGAGATAACAACCTTCTTTAACCATGTTCCTTCCCACCAACAAAGCTATTGCTGCTCCCAAAGAATGCCCAGCTAACCAGATATTCACAGGGTTAGTGTCGCTAATTAAAGCAACCATTCTTTGCACAGCTTGCCATGCAACAGTAAACCGGTGACTCTTTTCTAGTGTGTTGAAAAACAAACGAACATCCGACTTGATATCCTGTACAACGGTGGATGGTTTGAGGATGTTTCCTCGAAAGGCAATCACATATCTTGGTGGCTTCACGGGTGAATTGAAAGAGTGATCTTTGTACTCGTAAATAGCGCCAACTATGGAGGCATCATCACCATATAGTGGCTCTACTAATTTAAATTTAAAGTGCTCCCACCAGGCATTATCACCTCCAGACCCTTGGCTTTGGCGTTTAAGTTCTTGGTTGTACACTCCCTCAATCAAGCTGGCAGCTACGGTTTTTAGGTCACGTTTGTTGTTCCTGCAACAATGTAGCGTCAAATCATGCGGTCAAAATACCTTGAAGATAAGGGTAATTCTACCGTATCAAAAAAAAAAAAAAAACCTAGGCATCACTATGAAAGTTATTACTTTTTAAAGTCAAGATACACCTTTTAAAAAGTGAAATTATAGCTATGTAAAGTAACTACATTATTGATAGTAAATACCCCTAATGAGTTGTAACTTCACATCTAAAAAGTGCAACTTAACCTCAAAAAATAATAACTTCACATTTATAAGTTATAACTTTTGTCGTCTTTTCACTTGTAAATTCTACTTCAAAAAATTATAAACTTCAGTACCATAGTCTTCCTCCGAAGATAAATTTGATTACAACAACCTACTAGTATAGTCCTGTGTGATGCACGAAATTTACATTTATACTTGATTTTTCTACAATTTTCTATTCCATTACTTGAGATGTTGGATAAAAATTATGATAAGTTACTAATAATCTTTGTATAAAATTGGTTGTAAAGTGTTACACGGGGGTCGATAAGAAGACTTGGATGATCAATGTGCTACATCGGTTATGAAGAACCAAGTGAAAAGATGTGCATGGGTTAAAAACTTAATTGGACGATTAAAGATACACATAAATAAAGGGAATGAGCATGGATAAATCGGTTGATTGAAGATGAGAAGATGCAAATAAATGAAGAGAATGAACTTTGCTAAAGTGGTTGATTGAAGATGAGAAGAATTGGATGGAATGAGCATGAAAAGCTTAAGCAATAATCTTGTCGGTTTGATACTTATAATTGGAGAACTTGAAGAGGTTTATGACCATACTTATATGATCCTCACTGAAGTTAGTATGAAGAGCTTAAGCAATAATTATGTTGCTTGAGAAGAAGATTTGAAGGATTTTAAAGCAAAGGAGTGAAAGAAACAAGCTAAGGATGAAGCATACTTAAATTAGTCAATTTGACATAGCATCGATTATGTGGACATGATGTTCTACGCAAATGTCCAATTGACTTATTTCTTCTAGAATTGGAAAGAAGACTTCAAGATCTATAAGTTTTTTTTTTTTTGAAATATCAATTTTTATATTTAAATGTATTCAAGGTAAAATATGGCATGGAAGTTGAAGGCAGTGTATATATGATGACAATCAGGAAAGTAAAATATATGCTCAGTAACTAGGATATAACTTTTTACTTCGATGTCTAAATGACCTTATGAAAACATACTTGAAAATGATATTTTAAGGGCTACAACTTTGTCTGAAATAGTCTTTGTCATATTCGAATGTCTTGGGGATCAAAATTGGCTTCGAAGTGGAGGGTAGTGCATATAACCGGACAAACGAAAGGGAGATCCGGAATTCCGGATGAGGGATCCAGACTTCTGCATAAGGATTTTGGATAAGGATCTGGATTCTGGATGCAAATATAGAAAGACAACCAAAATTGTAAAATCCGGGTAAATTTGAACGTTTTGTGAATAAAGGGTAAAATGGTAATTTATCACCATAATGAGAAAACTAAAATACGTGTTTTCTAGATCTCGTATGACAAAACGGACTTCGCCGTTGGACTCGTATCGCGGAATATAGTCACTATGTCGAATTTCGTCGAATTCCAAGTTAAGTCAAATTTTACATGTAGTTTGAGGCGACTGGGTGACGGATGACCACACCGAGGGTCCTAAAAACGATAAACTTAGAAATTAATTATTTTTGATTAAAATTTTAAATAAAATTAAATTAAACTTAACTCGTAATGTAATTAGTCGTTTCGGGACGAAATCGGATCCGATTAAGCGAAAGACACGTGGCACGATGTGGGCCAAGTATTTAAAATTATAAATAGGGGTAAATATCTTAGAAAATCAGATTTTTAGCCCACTTGATCCTTGTTTGGCCGGCCAAGAAGAGAGAGAGAGAGAGAAGAGAAGAGAAAAACACAAAGTTCTTAAGCTTTCTCTTGCGATTTCTCGGAGTTCCGTCACTTGGAATCTCTTAGACCAAGAACTAAAGTTGCTCTACGTGACTAGGGCTACGCGTGGGTACCAAGAACGAAGATTTTCACCGAAGATCAAAATACAAAGTTTAAAGTCTTGTGTTCTTGGTGTGTTCTTGAAGCCTAGTCTTCTTTCAAGTTTCAAGAGGTAGGATTCCTCCTACCTTGGATTAATCTTTCCTTAAATGTTGATAGTTTAAGGGTTTGATATATTTATACACATGAATAGACTTTTATATGTATGTAGAAGTTATATGTGATTGGCATATGTTACTTTTAAATTGATATATTTGTATGTCTATGTAATGGAAATGAAAAAGTGAGCATAGAAAGGCTTAAGCTAATTGCTAGCTTGGTTTTGGGTATGTGGAAGTTACATATGATTGACATAGGTAACTTATGTATTGATATATATGTATGTTTATGTAATGAAAATGAAAAAGTGAGCATAGAAATGACTTAAGCTAATTTGCTAGCTTGATTTTGGTATGTGGAAGTTACATATGATTTATTATGTAACTTAATGAAAATTGAAAGCATGCTATGTGTTATACAAATTTTGCCTTGAAGGTGTTTGGTGACATGCCTTGAGTGTTTGGAAATTGTTGTTTTGATTGAATTAAAATAACATGCTTAAGTTTAACTTGTGGAATCATATGCTTATGATATGATTTATGATTAAATGTGTTTGTTGATATATGCATGTGTTGATATATTAACATTGAGATGAATATGGTATTTATATGCTTAGAATATAAATTTACCATGGATGTGTTGAAATTGTTCATGTGTTGTTATTGACATATTGAGCATTGTGTTGTGTGCAATGGGATATATCATTGCATATGCACGGAAGCATCTCATCACATTTGTGTGTGTATGGTTGATGTCAACACCACACCTGGTGATTGACGGGATGACTTGGGAAAGGTTAGGTCGAAGACCTAGCTAAGCCGTTTGGTTGCATGATAAATTGGGTTGGGGTTAGCAAAAAGAGGCATGACGACCTCTCGGGTGCAAGACCCGGTGATTTGGAAAATGCACTCTATTGGTGTAAGAGTCCATAAAGTGTGTGGGTTTGGATGACCCTTGATGTAAGTCCGTGAACATCCATCCCCAAGAAAGACCTTAGTTTTAAAAATGTCATTTGATATGTACATAAATTATGGAATGAAATACTTTGACATTACATCGTGTAGTGGGAATCGGTGAGGACTCGGGTTAAAGTGCATGAGTGAGTGTCATCTCATTTCATGACATGGTATTGTTGTATTCTAACTAAGAATGCATATCCTTATAAGGAATAATTGTTTATATGTTGTAAATGAATGTTGCATGGGCATGAGCATCTAGGGGGGGAGTAACATTTGTAGGATTTACTCTACTGGGCGTTGACTCACCCTGTATGGGAAACATTTCAGGTGTGGGGTTTGCACCTGCGGATGGCTCACTTGGAGAGCATCAGGCATGAAGGGGGCCGATTTGTGGCCTTATTTTGAGTTTTTTGTAAAAGGTTAATGAAAACTTGATCTTTGGCATGTAGATTATGCAAATTAATTGTACTAGAACATATATGGACTAATGTTAAAGTAACCTTGCATGTTTTGATATAAGTATGCGTAATTGGACCCGGTGTGGCCAATGTTTATTTATAAATGGACCCAGTGCGGTCATTGTTTATATTGAGCTTCGGATGGGTCATGTTAAGTTATATTGCACAGGTTGGGTTTTGGGTAGAACTCCCTGTACAAAAGAGACTTTGCCCAAATTTTGTTAAGTTATGGATCCCTGTAAAATGGGCCATAACGGTGTGATATCGAGTTACTCAGTATCTATGGGTATTCCGCGAGTTGACGGGTAATCAACGGACCCCGAATTTCGGGGCGTCACAAAATTTTTTTGGAAAATTATGAAGCTTTCTAGTAGCCTATCGAGAATTTCGGAAGGCCTTCCGGATTTGTCCATTAAAGCCTCTAACGGCTAGATTTTTGCCACCTCCTCTTATGCATTTGCCTCCACTATAAAAAGGAAGGAAGACTTTTCGACATGTTCTTGTCGATTTCTTGGGCATTCAAAGGGCGATATATATTTTGATTGAGCTTAATTTTGTAAATGTGTGTCTTCACTCGCTAAAGAAGATGAACGTTGTAAAGTGTTTAATCTTCAGCCATTGAAGAAGATCGAAATAGGGAAAGAGAGGCTCCGAGGAGGAGGTGGAAGAGAGTATTTAGGCCATCATGTTTGGGCCAAACTTCTATAAATCGTGTGCATATTTCTTTTCTTTACTCTATTTATTTGCTATACATCATCACACATTGCATATAGCTTCAATCTTCATTCATCATTCTAGTAAGTAATTTTACAAATCATAAAATTTTCTTTTAAAGAGAATTTAAAATTAGTCATTAGCTCACACAATCTAATCAACCCTCCCTCTTAGGTTGCTTTTGGGCCAACAAATTTGTTTGTAATATTATATCATATAGATACGCCAAAACCATCATGTAAAGAATAATTCAGGCAATAAAAACTACAATAAGATGTGGTTTCAGTTTGAATTCACCAATTTTTTGTTCGTTTCACCTAAATTGTTAAAATGGTAAAACCGTGGGCAATAAAGAGTAAGAATTGTGTGACAATCAAGATACCTAATTCTACCCTTCCTTCTTTTGCTGGATGGGTTCACGTCACTATTTTTATTTTTGGTTATTCTAAAATCAGTAAAATCCATTACCATAAACTGGACCAGGAAGATGTCTAGTCTAAAGCAGTGGTAGAACTTTCAGCAAGAACGGAATTTCCCAACCAAAGCATCAAAATGTATGGAATGTGAAAGAATTAAGCAAACCATAGTATGGTCGTATAACATTCTTACCAATCAATAGAAGTAACGTGTGTTGGCCCCGAAGACTTGAAAGATTCTCTCCCAGATGCCATAGAACAAAAAAATCCCATTTTTTGTGTTTGATATTCTGAAAGAGACCTTTGTCAGGGTGGAAGGAGAAGCCTAGACAAAAGTAGTACATGTTGCGTTAACGTATAAATGCATGGCACCATAAGAAATCATGATTTGATAACTAGAACATAAAATCTCTATTAGAAAACTCAGTGTCCTTTTTAGCTTTACTCTTGCATGCAATTTTAGTAAAGTCAATAGAAAATAACGTATCTTACCTCAACACTCGTTACACATAAAACTATATCCATTAATCCCTTATATCTTGTTTGTTATGATAAAAAAATAAAAGAATAAAAAGTTACAACGATGGAAAGTAGATAAATTAGTTTTTCTTCCAACGTCTTGTTGGGTCAACTGAACAGGGTTCAAAATAAATCAGAACCGTCCACCCAGTCATAACTCAGGCTCTAATCTACAGGTATAGTTTCAAATTATTAAAGGATGGTAATAGAAAGGATAATACTAGACTGACAACAAAAGTGAACAAAAAAATTTAATCTCTTTTGATGTCTTGTCTGCAAATTAAAATTTTAAATTTTGCTCAATCTAGCATTATTCCGACAGAAGATACAACAGAACACGCAAAAAACATGGTTATTGTATCTGCCAGTAAAAAAAGTCCAGTATTAAATTTAGAACACTGTTATGCTTGCTAAATAACTTATTGAAATTTTCTTGTCAAATTGATATGAATGTTAGAATTGTTAGATCAAAATGTCCTATTAACAAGTGAACATGGGTCAACTTAACAAGGTCAATCAAATTAATCAGAGAAGCAGGTCCAAAGTCATGCCCTGCCTCTAGAGTTGCAATTTCATATTTAGTTTCACAACGAATTTTACAGATTCAAGGTAACAAAACAGAAGTAAGAATTAAAAACATACTGAAAGCATTGAACTCAAATTACATGAAATTGTTCCAAAGATCAAAAAATTTACCCGTATATGCAGCTCAAAGTGTTGAATTCTAGGCCAAGGTGGTACAACTGATACGAGGGAGAGAGAGAGAGAGAGAGAAATGCCAGTCTGCGGAGAAAACAAGAGAAAAGGAGAGATTTACAGGAGAGAGTCACAGACGAAACATCCAAGCTAGTGCAACAACACGGGGGGACCTTTTTTTCCCCATACATAAGGTCTTACACAATTACAGATTTTCAGCTGCCTTGAATCATTACCCCCCACATCTCCTAAAAAAAAAAATCTCCAAAAATTTGCCAATTTCAGGTCCAGGTCTTTGATCAGCTCTTCAATGGATTTGTGTTGCTGGTGACCCTTAACTCACGTACATTCTAGAAGGCATACAAACATCTATATATGTATAAGAAATTGTGGGTGACGCTTCCATGGCTACCTTGTTGACTAGAGCATTTGTTATGAAGGAACGAAGCTGCAAAGAAATTACATCCACGGAGAGAGATTGTGAGAGGGGGTTGACCTGAAGGACTTGAAGAGGTGAGAAAAATTGACAAACTGTGCAACTGGTTGTCATGACTCACTTATCTTACTTGATGATGTCAAAATTATATAACACTTGTTTGGTTAATCTATATAACAAAGTATAATACAATTCAAATTTCAAAAGCTAAGCAAAATAATTTTTATTTTTTGCGGTTCAAATCATTTTAAATTTTATTTTAAAACTAATCTGACGACTAATATTAACTCTTCAAATTTAATAAGGATAATAGGCATCTCAAAGGTGTGTTTGAGGTGACTTTTCAAAAGTGTTTTTAATACTTATAATTTTTCATAAATACTTTTAAAAACAATAGTGTTTAGAACCACCCCACCACCGCCACTACAACCATCACCCCCATCGCCCCACTACCACCACCACCACTCCACCCCACCACCCAACTACCCACACCATCATCACCACTACCACTACCACCTCCACTATCGCCACCCCACCACAACCACCAATGTCAACACCCCATTACCACCACCGCCAC
>JAHQCQ010021899.1:0-12038 GCA_023539305.1 Ilex asprella | reverse complement strand
TTCGATCTACTGATAGCAAAGTTATTGTTCCTCACGAATTGGTAGCACAACACAACTATTGGTATAACTATTATTTGTTTGAACCTACCGGTAGCAAAGTAATAACCTACTGGTAGTAAAGTTTCTGTTCTACTTCTACTGGTATGGAATCACTGCAACTTGTAGAACCACAATCTTTTGCCCAATGAACCAGTAGGAAACCTATCGAAAGAACTAGTCTTTTCGAATTCTTACTGCAATGCTCTTAGCTAACCTTCTAGCTCCTCTAACTTCTTTCCAAATTCATCCAAAGCATCAAAATGTATATAAATTTGCTTGCAAACACGAATATTCTCTATAAAACACAAAACTAAACCAAAACAAAGTAAATAGATAACTAATAAAGTTAAGATGAATAATATGAGACATGAAATATGCAATATATTGCTCTCATTAGCATGGTTATGTGACATCCCAAAATTTGGGGGGTCCTTTCTCAACCCATTGATCACCCACCAACCCCAGGAATACTTGTGCATACCATATAAACCGATACCACATTTTTACAACCCCTTAATTGGGTCATAACCAAAACGAAATCCAGACAGAGTTTCCTTTGTACCGGAGTACTTCCCAACACATAACCTGTTCACCTATCATTTATATGACCTTTCCAAGGTCCAAACCCCAAAGTATACCCTTAATATTTATCCATTTACATCATCCAAAGAAGAGAACTCAGTATGGGGAAGCTCAACTAAGTTTCTTTTAAAATTTCAAGTTTTGGGAATAAGTACCATTACGTCGTGTACGCCTTTTATTTTCCAAGAACCCGTATCTATAAGTATTTGGTACTAGTATCTGAACCCTCTAGAATCTAGGTATTGGTACTTGTAAGCTTAAGTATTGGTACCTGAGCCAATTGAAATCCAAGTACTGGTACTTGTAAGCCTAGGTACCGGTACCTAGGTCATCCAACAACGTGGTATCGGTACCTATGAACCTTGGTACTAGTACTTGATCCTAGATTTTTCCTAATCCTTCTAATTTTCAATTCATCATCATCCAAACGCATACTATACTCCCTACATTCATTCATTTACATGAAAACATTGTTTAATAGAGTCCCATCACATCCTCTATTACCAATATAAAATTTCAAAACAAATTTACATGATTGATTTACAAATTTCAATTCAAAAGTCACATTACGGCTCCGTCATCAACAAGGGCCCACTTGAGGGCCATCCACCGGCACTTCTCCAACACTTGAAATATGTTCCTATAGCAGGTGAGTTACGCTCAATAGAGTATCTTCTAAGGAGGTTACTCCCCAACCCAGATGCATATGAAATGTCACAAGCAAGTCATCACATAAATCATTCATTCAAGAATATACATTTCATAAATGAATGTCACACTTTTCATGTCATGTCATGAAATGGAACTCACACATACAATGTAAACCCAAGCCCTTAACCAGCACCCATAACACAAGTCCTGCCATGTGTATGCATTCGGACATTCCAAATCCTTGCCATTGATGCTATGAATCCAATGACCATTCATCAACTATGTGTCTTTGTTGGGTAGGTAAATTCTTGGTCTCACACCAACAGTCTACCACACCGACATGGAATTTGTGGTCTCACACCTTCGGTTCTGAGTACACCGACACACTTTTCTGGAATTTCACTTCCGACCAAGTAAGTGAACAAAGTAACTAAGCTTTGCACCCGAGGGATAATCTATCCCTTCTTGCTATATTCGAAACAAGTTTTTCTATGTAATGTTCCAAATTAATCCAAAATTTTCGAGTCCACCCATTAATTCACCACGTGGTGATTGACCAACCCATGCACCCACATACATATACTCATGCCAATGCCCAAGAATGTGGTGCAACCCCTGCATATGCAAATTTAATATACAATTTGTAATTCACAATGTCATGTTCTTCATATCATAAGCATATAATGCTTTTCCTCAAATGTCAATTATATTATAAGTATATAATTACATTCCATAATCTCCACTAAGCCTGTTATATCTTTTTCATTTCAAATAACATACTTTATCATTTATAGGCATTTTATCAAACACTTATAAGACACAAAGATTATGTAAACACAAAGCATGCCCAAAACATCACATTCTTCATGAGATTCATAACCAAATAATTTCATCAAAACCCAATCATGCAAGATTTAGTTTAAACATATTCTTATACCCATTTCTAAATTATAACAATCTTAGGTATGTGTTATGCATGATATTTTATCTTTAATGCCCTACCCATTTTATATTTCAACCATAGATTAGAAATAAACTTACTTAGGAAAGGAACCCTGCATCTTGTAGCATATATAAGCGTAGAAGAAGACCCCAAATCAAACTTCTAAAGCTTTATCCCAAAATTCCCATTCTTGAGAATTTGGTGATACTCATAATCTTTGGTATGCATGCCGTCGTGTAGAACAACTTTTGTTCTTGGTCTAAAGAGATATGACGGTTGGATTGCCGTAGATCAAAGTGAGAAGATGGAGAGGGCTTTGAGATTTTCCTCTTCTCTATCTCTCTTTCAGAATGGATGAAGTCAATGAGGAGAAAATATGATTTTCTCTCTCCTATTTATACCTTCCAATACTTGGCTCTCATTTAGCCACATGTCTCATATTTTTCTGATCAAATTTCATATCGAATCAATTAAATCTTGTCCCGTGTTAAGTTCAATATATTTTTATCGAACTAACTTTAAATTATTTCTCAAATTTTGTGAATAAAATCTAATTGCATTTATTTCAGTCACTTAACACCCAATAACCTCATAAAACAAGAAAAATTTGACTGTCTTGAAATTCGATGAAAATTAACTGGCTAGTTAGATTTTGCAATACGAATTCAATCGTGAGGTCCGTTTTGTCATTCGAGTTCTAGAAAAATCTGATTTTTTAACCCGTACCATAACAATTAATTACCATTTTACCCCTTCTAATAAAATTTTAATTTTTTCAAATTTTACATTCTTCTCCCTTAAAGGAATTTCATCCCCCAAATTACACACACATGCACATATAATGACATGTTGTAAACCCCCGCATGTAATAGAACTTGTACCAACTCTAATTGATGTCCAAATGTATGTTATATATGTTTGGGTTGAAAGGTTTTAGAATGAATTGTAAATAAAACATAGGCCAAACATGCAAAAAATGGACAAATCGTACCGGTATGCCGAGGTCCAGTAGGTAAAACGTACCGGTATGCATACCAGTACACTTTGTGAAAACCTAAAGTTTCAACACTTATTTTTCAAGCTTTTGGGCTAGACATTTCATCCTTCAATTTTTATAAATGGACAATGATAGAGTACCAATGATGGCATGTTGGGTCTCGAACGGACCAATCAAGTGAAGATATACTTAGCCCTCGTATTTTTAAATTTTGGTAAACATTTACTTGGATATTAGGATTGATTACAAAACTAAATATTTTTAGGTCAAACTAAGGGCTACATTGAATCCGGAAGGTCGAAAAACATTGAAAGAAGTAATATGGGGTGTATTAGAAGTTAGGAAGTATCCCGGAGTGAAAGCAAACTTTAGAGAAAATTTGGGTAGAAAGGATCTTGGACACTTCTTAGTATTCTGGCCATAACTTTTTATCCTGATGTTCATTAGATCTAAAATTTGGACAGTAGATAGTAAACACCTAGGTCTACACAAGTATATGTCATGAAAAATTTTCAATTCGACCTTTAAATGGGTCAAAACTGCACTAGAAGTTGAAGCAAAAATATGTCAGTTAAACCGTACTGGTACGTGTACCGGTACGATTTGTCTGAGGCTTACCGAACAGTAAAAAAAGATAAAATTTTGGTGTTTTAAAACACCCCTCTAAGCCTCATTTTCCCCATTCTTCCATTCCATTCTCACCCCACACCTCTTAGAACCATAAGAGAAGATAAAGAGAGAAAGGAAAGGGACAAAAAAGGTCTTCAAAGTTTGGGTTCTTGCTTGAGATTCTTAATTCAAGGTTGGAGATTTCTTCTCTTTCTCTTACATTGAGATTAGGGCTTATGTATATATGTATGTTTTGCTCTACATGTTATATATATGATATGAAATCATCCTCTCTTTTTGAGAAAAGATTACATGTTTTCAACAAAGTTAGGGTTGAATACCCATGAAATCTCTTTTTGTATTTCAAAACCCTAGATTTTTGGAGAGTGATGGATTTGCTTCTTAAATTCTTCCTTTATTATTGATGTTAGAACCATAAAACTTGGTGTGAGTAATAAAATGATATTGTTGTGATCTTTTGTACTTTTCATATTTGGTTATTGGAATTATCACATGATGAATTTGGGGATTTTATTAATACTTTGAAAATTACTTTTAAATCGGGGACTTGTGAAATTGTTGGATATTTACGAAAATAGTGGGTAATGTATTGCTTGTATGATTGCATGGACAAATATGAGTGAGAGGTTCCTTGTAAGGATGCTCATTCCTTCTCAAGAGGTTCCATGTAAGGATGCTTGAGAAACCAAACATTGAGGGTGAGAGGTTCCTTGTAAGGATGCTCATGCCAAAAGAGGACAATGTGTGATCTTCTCAAGAGGTTCCTTGTAAGGATGCTTGAGAAACCAAAATTTGAAGGTGAGAGGTTCCTTGTAAGGATGCTCATGCCAAAAGAGGACCATGTGTGATTTTCTCAAGAGGTTCCTTGTAAGGATGCTTGAGAAACCAAACCTTGAGGGCGAGAGGTTCCTTGTAAGGATGCTTGAGAAATTAAATCTTGAGGGTGAGAGGTTCCTTGTAAGGATGCGCATGCCAAAAGAGGACAATATGAGATTTTCTTAAGAGGTTACTTGTAAGGATGCTTGAGAAACCCAAACCTTGAGGGTGAGAGGTTCATTGTAAGGATGCTTATGCCTTGAAGGACAATATTATATCATGTGTGGAAAATGATTTATATTTTGGAAATAGATGTTTATTAGAACTTGGTTGATATTGTTCATTTCTATTATTATTGCTACTTAAACTTGAGATCAGTTGTAAAATGCCCCTGTTTTACTTCAAAGATTATATATGCTATTTGTGAAATGAGACCGACTTTTTTATATATATATTTTTTAAATCTTGTTGGAGTTTGGAAAGATTTTGCTACATAGCTTCGTGCTCATCCCCTACAAATTACATACTTTCAGCTTATGTGCTAGAGGAGGAGATTAGAGTTGATGAGCCAGCACATTGGGAGGCACCACCCGAGGGGAATCTAGACCCCGAGGTGGACTTATAGAGACATAGCTTCTTTTGTACTAGACTTGAAAATTTAGAAGTCTAGTTTTCTTTTGTATTTTCGCTGTAAGTGTAATTTAATTCTTTTGGGATGTAAATGCCATTGCTTGACTTATTCTTTTGGAATGATCATGTTACTTTTATATATGATGAATGAACAATTTCTTATTGATGGATTTATTTAGTGCTCTCATGATGTGAATGGTGATTAGCATGTCATTCCATCCAAGGGAGTATTTGGGGTGTTACACATGTTTATGCAACAAGTCCTAAAACACCCTATAACTACTTGAAATATACCTCCATCCTCAAATAGGAGCGGATAGGTAGAACAAATAGTGTCATCACACTCCCATATAGCCTCCTCCATACCACAGTGCTATCACAACACCTTCACCAACCTCACAGCCTTGCTACACAAAACTTGACCACGACTATCCCTGATACGCAACCGTCCCTCCTCGAAGGTCCTATTTGCATCAACAACTAGATTACCCTAATCCACCACATGGATATGATCTAGAGTGTACTTTTGGAGCATGGGGACATGGAGTACCTAGTGAACACCTGAGAAGTTTGGCGATAATGCCAACAGATAAGCGACTATACCAACCATTTCATGTACCTCAAAGGGTCCGATATACCTCGACGACAACTTTTTTCGCTTTTCGAACTTGACCACTACCTTCTTAAACATAACATTTAAGAACACGTGATCTTCAACCTTGAAATCTAGAGGTCTTTGACGCTTGTCAGCGTAGCTCTTTTATTGACTTTGGGCCGTAAGAAGATACTTCCGTACCAAGTCCACCTTATTTGATTTATCACTAATCAAGTTCGGACCCGTGGAAGGTCCCTCTCCAACCTTCGTCCAATAGATTGGAGAATGACACAACCTCCCATAAAATGCCTCATAGGGTGCCATCTATATGCTCACCTGATAACTGTTATTGTAGGTGAACTCTACTAAGGGTAAGTGTTTCTCCCAGCTACCCTTGAGATCAAGGATGCATGCGTGAATCATGTCCTCTAAAATATGGATGGTCATTTCTAACTGACCATCCGTCTAGGGGTGAAAAGTTGTGCTCATCATCAACTGTGTCCTCATGGCTCGCTAATTTTTTTTTCCAGAAGTGAGCTGTGAACCTGAGATCCCGATCTGATACTATAGATATAGGTACCCCGTGTAATTGGACTATCTCCCGTATATACAACCTGTAGAATTCCTCTAGTGTGAATGTCATAAGCATAGCTAAAAAGTATGCCGACTTAGTAAGCCGGTCCACTACTCGCATACTGTGTCATGCCCATGCGAAGTCTGTGGTAAGTGGGTCACAAAATCCATAATGACATGTTCTTTCACCTAGCTATCTCCAAAGGCTGGAGCCACCTTGCTAGTCTTTAGTGCTCTGTCTTGACCTGCTGACACGTGAGACATCTACTAACGAAGTCTCCAATGTGTCTCTTCACACCGCTCCCGTAATAATGAAAGCAAAGATCATGGTACATCTTCGTTCCACCTATATGCACAACAAAATCAGAGCAATGAAACTCCCTAAGGATCTTCTTTCTCAGATTTGTAAACTAGGGAACCACAACCCTTCTCCTCTATTGAAGACGACCATCTGTGTGAATGGACCACCCCTTATCACCTGTACCCGAATATACCCAGTCCCTGATGGAAAATATCTCCATGTCCTACCCTTAGGACTCGATCACTTGCTCAATAGGGAAGGGGTAACTACTAGATTTTCCAAAATTTTTTGAGCTTGATCCTTATAGTGTAGCTCGAATTGTCCTATAGTCTCGAGCATTTGCCACTCCCAGGAAGCTATACTAGCCAAGACTCCCCGTCACTAATGTTGTAATACAAAGTGAAGTCATAATCCTCTAGGTACTCTATCTACCTGCACTACCTCATGTTGATGTCCTTTTGTGTGAAGATGTACTTCAGATTCTTATGGTTAGAAAACACCTCAAACTACTCTCCATACAGATAGTGGTGCCATGCCTTCAAGGCAAAGACAACGGCCACCAACTCCATGTTGTGCGTAGGATAGTTCATCATGTAGTTCTTTAACTACCGTGAATGTTAAGCTACCACCCTCCCGAACTATATCAAAATAAATCTATGTTCATCCTTTGAGGCATCACAATAGACTGTATATCTCTGTCCACTATCTGGGATAATCAAAATAGGAGCTCAAGTCAGTCGTATCTTCAGCTCCTGGAATGCCCTCTCACATTAGTCATCCCACTAGAACATAACCTTTTTCCTAGTCTACCTAGTCTTAAGTGGAAATAGCCATGAGAATTCCTCAACTAACCTCCAATAATATCTTGAAGATTGACTTAGGCCTTTGCTAACTCATTATTGGCTCAACATTTCCCGTGTCCACTGATACACCTAAAGCAGACACCACATGTCCCAAAAATTTTACCTCCGTTAGCCAAAATTCATACTTGCCAAACTTGGTATACAACTGATGATCTCTCAAGGTTTGAAGAACAATCATCAAGTGACCCTCATGCTCCTCCTCACACTTAGAGTAGATCAGAATGTCATTAACAAAAACCACAATAAACTGATCTAAATAGGTTGGAACACCCTATGCATGAGATTTATGAATGTCGTCGGGGTATTCATCAACCTGAATGGCATAACAGTAAACTCAAAATGCCCATATTGCATCCTAAACGCCATATTAGGGATATCGACCTATCTAATCCTCAACTGATGGTATCCCGTGTGCACCATGAGGTGAGACACTCGGTTTAATGAAACAATTGTCTAACAATTCTTGTAATTAGACCTTGAGTTCTTGTAACTCCACAGGTGTCATCCTATGCAGTGTTATAGAAATAGGGGATGCACTGAGTTATAATTCAATGGTGAAGTCTACATCCAAATGCAGAGGTAATCTCGACAACTTATCTCGAAAAACATCCACATAATTGTAAACTACCCAAGGTAGACCCAACTCTTGTCTTGCCTCGTCCTTGAGTGTAAGGCTTGCAAGCCAACCCGTCAACTGTCTGTATCAACAAGATTTATACACGGTTTAGGGTAAAACATTGTGATTTTCTCCTTGAAACTTGAAAGAAACATCCTCTGGTATACAGGTAATGACCCTCTTCTGATCACAATTGATGACAACTAGATGTGCTTCCAACCAATCCATCCTAAGGATGATGTTAGATTTTGACATGTCCATGACACATGACACTAAGGTCCACAATGAGTAGGATCCCCGAGATCTCTAGCTCAAAACCCTGATATATCTGATCAATGCAAAACCTAACTTTTAGGGGAGAACTCAAATGCAGTGGCTCCTCTAAGGTTTCAACATCTAAGCCCAAATCTCTAACACCGGATACAACAATGAATGAATGAGATGTAACCGAATCAAATAGTACCATTGTCCATAAGGGAGAGAGTAGAAATATACTCTGAATTATCGACTAATCCACTAACTCAGTTTGAGATATGATAGCATAGAATCACCCTTGGGTCCCTGAAGTCCCTACTTATAAGCCCTATCCTTGGCCTTGGCCCCGACCCACACCTTGGCCCATCTAGCCTGATTGGGGAGTCACTACTCGTGAAGTAATAGGGACCTGTGTAGCACCCTGGAACTAGAACTGATTTCTCTGGCCTATGGTAGGGTAGGGAGGAATGAAAAATGTTTGTGGCTACCCTACCGATGACTGGTATTGAGATGTGCCGTAACTAAGATCAAATCTCGTTTCAAGTGGCCCGATTGACGACACAAATAACATGTCTTTTGGACTCCTTCGTACATGCCTTTCAAGTTCTTCCCTCATTAGGAAAAGTGATTCTTGCATTGGCCTTGAGAGCCCTGTCTTGCCCTTAAGACCCATGTGGTGTAGAGGTCTTCTATTTTTTTTCCCAAACTAGTTGAAGAAAACTGACCCTCTTTCTTCTTGTCCTTTGTATACGCCTCCCAGATGCTCTTAGCATTGTTGACCTTCCTCTCAATAGCCATGGTCATCTCGACTATTAAATCTAGGTCTTGTAGGCGATGACCCACAATCTTTTCTTGGATGGACAAGTTCAAACCATCCTCAAACCTCCTCACTTTGGCCAAGTCAATGGCCACATATTCATCAGTGAAACGTACTAGCTCGGTGAACTTAGCCATGTATTCCACCACTGTCATTGCCCCTTATTTCAAGTCGAAGAATTCTCGGGGTTTCACTTGCCAAACAACTGATGGGAAATACTTCCTTATAAAGAGCTCATGGAACTCTTTCCAAGTCATTGCCTCAATGTTCTTTGAGGCCTTTGCCCAATCCCTTCATAGATGGGTCTGTCCCTCAAGTTGGAACTTAGCTAGCCTTATCTTAGTGACATCAGATGTGATCTTCGTAGCCTCCAAGATCTTGTCTACTTGTTGGAACCAATGGTCGTCCACATTAGATCCGCCTTTCTAATGGAAGTCAATGAATTATGTGCCTTGAACTTTTGGAGGTTGCTCGAGCATCCGTTGCCTATGTTGGCACTAGCTTGCACAAAGGTAGTAGCCATTGCCCCTATGGCCTCCATAAAGACTTATTGATCAAAGGCCGGTGGCGATGGTTGGTTATTCCATCCATCCCCTCGACTGTTATGACATTCTCTTTCTCTATTTTTCATCTACACACACGTAAAATAATAATAGACCGCCAACTTAGTATCCCAAGGTTAGGGACCAAAGTTTCAAAGTTGAAAATTTCAATTTTCTCTTGTCTCACTGGTAGGAGGTATGTCACCCACTAGTAGACACCTAAATCTTAAATTTTCCCATTCTTTCTTTTTCGACCCCCAAGATTATATTTTTTAACCCTAGTGTCTCATTTCCACACATATTGAATCATGTATCACACAACATATAGCATTTAATGCACATAATATGTAATGCATAATGGATGCAATGGCTTAACCCAATCTACCCTTAAGTCCAAGGTAATCGGAAACCTAAACTCTGATATCAAACTATGACGCCCCAAATTTTGGGGGTACTTTATCAATCGTTTGATCACCCATCAACTGGTGAAATACTCGTGCAAACCGTAAAACTCAATATAACGTTGTTACATCCCCTTCACTAGGGTCATAACCAAACAAAATTTTGACAAAGTCTCTTTTGTACCAGAGTACTACCCAACATGTAAACAATTCACCTATCATTTGTATGACCTTTCCAATGTCCAAAACCCAATGTGTACGCTTAATATTTATCCATTTACAGCATCCAAATATGAGAACTCATGATGGGGAAGCTCAGTAAAGTTTCGTTTAAAATTTCAAGTTTTGGGAATAGGTACCGGTACCTTGTGTACGTGTATTGGTACATGAGCCTTCTGTTTGCTAGGTACTTATACCTATAAGTATTTGGTATCAATACGCGGGCCCACTATCTACTAGGTATCGGTACCGAAAGCCTAGTGGGTACCTGAGCCCACTAGAATCCAAGTACTGGTACCTGTAAGTCTAGGTACCAGTACGTGGGTCATTCGACAACGTGGTATGGGTACCTATGAACCTTGGTACCGGTAGTTGAGCTCAGATTATCCCTAATCCTTCCAATTTTCAATTCTTCATCAACCAAACTCATACCATACTCCATACATTCATTCATTTACATGAAAACATTGTTCAATAGAGTCCTATTACATACTCTATTACCAATATACGAGTTCAAACTAAATTTACATGATTGGTTTACAAATGTCAATTCAAAAGCCACATTCCAGCTCCGTCATCAACAAAGGCTCAAGTGAGGGCCGTCCACTGGTGCTTGTCCAACACCTGAAATATGTTCCCATAGTGGTTAAGCTATGCTCAATAGAGTATCTCCTAAGGAGGTTACTCCCTAACCCAGATGTATAAGAAATGTCACATGCAAGTCATCACATCAATCATTCATTTAAGAACATACATTTCATAAATGAATGCTACACTTTGTATGCCATGTCATGAGATGGAACTAATGCATGTAATGCAATCCCGAGCCCTCAACTGGCTCCCATAACACATGTCATGGCATGTGTATGAATTCGAGCATTCTAAGACCTTTCCATTGATGCTTCGCATCCAATGACCATTCATTAACTTTATACCCTTGTTGGGTAGGTAAATTCCTGGTCTCACACCTTTGATTTTGTGTACACCGACACATTTTTTTGGAATTTCACCTCTAGCCAAATGAGTGAACCAAGCAACTAGGACTTGTACTTGAGGGAGAAATCTATCCCTTCTTGCTAGACCCGACATAAATTTTTCTGTGCAATATTCCGTGCGACTCAATTAATCTTTTATCCAAAGTTCCTGAGTCCAACCATCAATTCACCACTTGGTGATTGATTAACATATGCACCCACATTCATGCCAATGCTCATGAATGTGGTGCAACTTCGGTATATGTAAATGTAATGTACAATTGTAATTCACAATATCATGTTCCTTATATCATGGGCATATAATGAACATATCCCTTTTTCTCAAATGTCAATTATATCATAAGCATATAATTACATTCCACCATCTCCACTAAGCATGTTATATCATTTTCATTTCAAATAACACACTTAATCATTCATAGACATTTTATCAGACACCTATAAGAAACAAAGATTATGTAAACACATAACATGCTCAAAACATCACATTCTTTATAAAATTCATAACCAAGCAATTTTATCAAAGCCCAATCATGCAAGATTTCGTCTAAACATATTCTTACACCCATTTTC
>JAHQCQ010021898.1:0-12041 GCA_023539305.1 Ilex asprella | reverse complement strand
GGGGGAGGGGGGAAGGGGGTTTGAACCCTTGATCTCAAGAAGAAAAAACTTTCACAAGGTAAAGAGTATCATTTGACCAAAACCCTACTTGAGTTGTTAGCACTAAATAAAATTCACTTCAAATCAATTAAAATTTATTTTTTACATATTAAAATTTGAATCGATTAAAATTTATATTTTTTTATGTATAAATATATTTTTTACGTATTAAAATTTGAATTGAATAAAATTTATATTTTTTTAAGTATCAAACTTCAAGCCCGATTAAAATTCAATGCTAGTTGATTAAAATTTAATTCGAGCTGATCAAAATTGTTAATTGGCTCAAATTTTAATATGTAAAAAAATATAATTTTTAATCAACTCGAATTTTAATACATAAAAAATGAATTTTAATTAACTCAAATCGAATTTTAATCGGCTTGAATTTTAATACATAAAAAAAATTTAAAAATAGAGAGGGTCTCATCGAAAATATGTCTATCTAGAAGGGGTATGGAAAAAGTTTTTATTAAAATATATCATGGGCAATTTAGTAAAATTATAATTTGGTTAACACTTTTAATCTGACAATGAGTGTTATAAAATATTCAAAAAATATAGGGGGTGTTCTTGAAGATATGATAAATTAGAAGGGGTGTGGTTGAAATTTTTCCTAATGTTAATTGTCCTAATAAAGAATTTAATATTCACTATGGTTGATAATTTTTAATATGATCCACCAATCCTATATGGAATTGAAAGGAAATTATCAAGTATAAATTTAGTCCCACAGGGATTACTTAAACTTTTCCAATCTTACAACGAACTTTGATTGTTCCAAGTGGTAAGTGCTGTTTTTTCCCATTCCTTCCCACCTTCCCCCTTCCCCTGGGCAATAACCATGACGTTGTGCCCATCAATAATGTTGGGCTTATCAGACTAGGAGCAATCTGAGTAACAAAGATGATACGTGAATACCATATCTACTTCAACATGCAATTAAATTCATAATATTTTTAAATCGATCTTATTTTGTCATAATTGTAATTGTTTAAACTTTTAAGTGTACTTTATTAAATTATAAGTTTCGGTATAATAACAATAGATAACTTCTTTAACTTCAGTTTTTTCATCCCCACTAAGCCAAGAATGATATGTTTGACGCGTTATGGAGGAATTGATAGACAATGCAGAAGGTGATACCCATGATAATAGAGAAAAAAAAATCTACACAGACAAATTAGTCACAAAAAATCTAGCACAAAAAATTTTGGTCACTAAAGACTATCCCTGTAATGAGGTCCCCTGGGGTCCAAAAATGTGTGACATAGTTGTTATGATTAGATTATGATATCGGAAACTTAATATCGTACGGTATTTTTCATCCATTACTAAATTGACATGTTTAAAATTGTTATTTTATTATTTAACTAGATTTTATTATTTTTATGATCAATAATTACAAATAACTTAAACCAACATCCACGACTAATTTTTTTTTTTGTAGTATGGAATCTACTTTTTTCTGTTCAAATATAATATGGTATTGAAAAATTAATTTTTAATAACATAATTCTATCCTCGTCACTAAAGCAATATCAAAAGAATCAAAACTTAAAGAGTAAGGTCATTGACAGAGAAAAATTAGGTCGTGCGTGCTTGACGGGTTGCATAGGAATTGACAGTGTAGAATGTGACACCTGTTGGCTTGCACTTTCTTTCGAAGACTTCCAAGCTTATCTTCAAGATTGTGGTGCAGAAATTTATAAATTTTTTACACTAATTAATAATTTTTTTGGCTAAATTGTTATTAAATGGAGTTAAATTACGACAAAAGAGTGAGAATGGATCGTAATATTAAACAATTGGTAGTAGACTATAAGGATCAATTTCACACAAGCTTATTCATAAGATTGTGGTACTAAACAAATTTTGTAAATTTTAGATCAATGGTAAAGTGAGAATCAATCACAAAATATTAAATCAATAATAAAGTGTAAGGATTGATCTCGCATGAAAAAATTATTTTTTTTTTAATAATCTCACCAAATTAAGTTGTTACCTTGCCCTTATTATATAATAATTTTGATATGATCCAGAAAAATGATTTCTCGGTATTGATATCTTATAAAATTAGATTTCTCACTTCTCTCGTTAGTGCAACTTAGGCAGATTGGTCGAATTGAAAAGTTCCACTTGGAATCAACAAACACTCAGTCGGGGTTCAACCCAAACTTTTTAACTTGTGTATTGTTTGTCATAATAAATAAATCAAATTAAAGTCAAAACCTCCGCATCAAATCATCCGTAAGGGAAGAAATTTTGCATCCAGATTCATACGTTAAGGAGTTCTACTTTTTAAACAAAAATCAGTGACAATTTTTTATTAGAATAATGAAATCTTATTTTTTGACATATCTAGACCTTGTGAAAAGCCGTCTTTCCACACAAAAAGGTAAATTTATGGGGATGTCCCCAAGAGGCTCACTCCGTCGGATATTCGAACCCCCTGGCCTACCCTTATAAGAGATTTATCAAAAATTGATGTTTGCATCCCATACTTTCTTTTTTATCCGTTGTTAATGTGACACAATCAAAGTTTTATTATTTTACCATTTTACTCGATTTCATTTTGCCCATCAATAATTATAAATAACTTAAACTAACATTAATGAATTTTATATCGCATAATGGAATCTACTTTTTTTCTATACAAATACAATAATGTATCGAAAATTTTATTTTTATTAATGTAATTTTATATTTGTAAAGTTGCTCTATTGTGACTTGCAGGTCATGAGTTCGAGTTGAAGAGACAATCTCTCTGTTTATAGGTGTAAGATTACGTAAATCTAACTCTTTATAGACCTCACAATGATGGGAATCTCATGCACTGGTTAAACCCTAATTTTATCCTTGTCACCAAAGCAATCTTAAAAGAGTAGGGCCATTGACTTAAAGAAAAAGTAGCATGTGTGTGGTTGATGGGTTATGGAGGAATTTACAGTGTAGAATATGACACTTGCTAGTCTAAACTTTTTTATAAATGTGTAGAACCGGTTTTGTTTAATCAGATTCATGGTTATCCATATATTTAAAGGGTTTGTATCATGTTTAGTCTATATAATTGATATCAGTGCCGCCCTAATTCATATCATTGAAAGAAAGAGAAGAAAAGAGAAATATGGCAAGGAATCAGAAAATTGTCCAAGGTTTAGAGTGATAGAAAGAAAAATCCAAGATAGGGGCACATTAACCTTGTTTGTCTTTTAATCCAATCAAAATATGTGGTGTCTGGTCTTTGAAATTCCAAAGATTCTTTCTTCAATTTGTGATATGGCTTGTTCAAAATGAAGTCATAACAGAAATTAGAGCCCATTATGTATATATGTTAATGCAAAGATAATCAAAAGGTGAAACAAGGGTTAAAAAAAAGGGTTGAGAAATCAGTACACAATCACACAAAAAGGGTTGAACAACTTTATATTTTTCCTTCAAGACACCAAGTTCAAGAGAAAACAACAAGCTTGAAACTATAATACAAGCAGTATACAGTAATGTAAAAAAAAAAACAAGTAAATTGTCTCTGCCCCTTCTTGCTTGGCCATGAGCTTCCCTTCCCAAGATCGACATATTTTCACTGTAACACCGGTGATTGATTCAGAAGCCTGTATGATATCAAGCGACATCGTCTTGATTAGAATCATGTCCATGAAGCTGTTACCTCTTATTTCCCTGGCCTATATGGGGTGCAGCGAGGAATGCAATAGTCACACACATAATTTTTTGGCATTATTTACATGGTAGCTATTCTAATACATTCATACTGAGACCGTTTGCCCGGCCTTTGAGTGTGTATTAAGTTATAGTATAATAATTTTAGACAAAATAAAATTATTTAATGATGGAGAAAAAACATCGGGCTTAGATTAACAAACTGTCATTTAAGAACATAATACCTATATATGGAATCAGAACTCAGTAACCTATTAAATTCCCAAAAGTGGGAGAAAAAAGTATATATTGATATGCAAAAACCAATATCTTGTTCATATACCAAGTTTCATTAAGACTTGTGAAGACAAGACAAGACAAGACTATAAACTATATCATTGATCTAGGGTAGCAACGAATGTTCGCAACACATACCTGAGAGAATGCAGTTTGTGTTGGCTAGTTTCTTCTAACTTTATATCTATGAGCATGCTTCTTTGCCGTCCTTCCATTTTTGCGTCATTCACGTTCAACGAGTCTTACAATCCATTTAGGCTTTCCAGTTGAGAACATAATGTACCCCATAGAAAACCCAAGTACCAATCCACATCCATACCCCATGAATGTCACTTTCCAATCAAATCCACTTGGAGATTCTAAAGAATCATCTGGTTGAAACACCAATTGTGGTGCTTGTGGTGTTTTTGGGTAGCCGCATTTTTTTGGCAATGGCAATCCACATAGTCCGGAGTTTCCCTCATATGAGTCCTCAACAAATGAATCAAATTGTTTGCCTTGAGGTATGGGACCTACTAGTTGATTGTACGAAAGATTCAAGACTTCAAGAAACATGAAACTCGTTAACTTATGAGGAATTTGCCCATCCAACTTATTTGAAGAGAGGTCTAACCATTCAAGCATTTTCATGTCCCCAAGTTGTGTTGGAATATGACCTGTAAGCTTGTTATGAGATAAGTTGAGGCCATGAACTGAATTTAGCCTTCCAATCAACTGCGGAATCTCCCCTTCAAAGTTGTTCTTCGATAAATCGATCAGAGTAAACATGATTTGGATTTTCAACATTTCAGTTATTGATCCTTTCATTGTTACAGTAGAGGAATCATAATATGAAAAACCAAAAGAAGGAGCAAGACCAACAGATGTATGCCCAAACCTCGTCATGTATAGTTCGTTGAATGTGTTGCCCTTGATGTTCATCATAGCTTTAAAGTTTCTGAAATATTTTGTTGGCAAATGCCCAATGAAATTATTGCAAGAAATGTCAAAGACTCGCAAATTTCGGAAGGGAAACTGAGTCACAAAATTAGTTATGGGTCCATGAAATTGATTCGATCGTAAGATAAGAACACGCATGTATGGAAGCTTTTCTAACCGGTGAGGAAATGTATCGTTTATCATGTTGTTTCCGAGATCCAGAACTTGTAGCGCTCTGCACTTGACCAATGATTTTGGTACTCGCCCTTGCAAGGAATTACCATATAAATTTATGCTTTCCAAGCTACAGTCCTTTGCAAATGTGTTAGGAATGTCACCATAAATGTTGTTCTTATGGAGATCCAGCACCCGGAGATTCTTGCTTAACTTCCTCAAACATTGTGTAATAACACCACTTAAGTTGTTACGAGCCAAGCTGAGAACTTCAAGAGATTGTGCATAACAAGAGGTTGAGCCGCTCAAGTTATTTGATGAAAGATCGAGATAAGTGAGGTTCTTAAGTTGGAAGATTGAACTAGGAATATTACCATGCAACTTGTTATAACTCAAATCCATGATCTCCAAAGAATTGGCCTCCTGGAATTCGTAAATGGGGCCAGTGAGTTCGTTGTGATTGAGGTTCAAGTAAACTAATGCAGGTAAGTTAAACACCCAAGGTGGAATTGTTCCACCGATCAAGCTGGCACGTAGGCTGAGATACTCCAAATTTGGAAACCCAATTACTTGTGAAGGCAGAGTTCCTGATAGCTGATTGGAGTCCATATTCAGAAAGACGAGTTTTGTTGCGTTTGAAAAAAATGATGAGATAGGCCCGGTAAAATTATTATAGCCGAGAAACAAGTACTCCAGATTGTTTAGATTTGGAAAAATACTTTCAACTGAGCCTTCCAAATGGTTGTTATCCAAGTGTAAAGAAATGAGTTGCTCGAGGTTTGAAAGTGAAGATGGGATCTTACCAATGTAGTTGTTAGAGGAGAGGTCCAATGAAGTGATTTGCGTAAGGTTTCCAAGTGATGCTGGAATGTGTCCTGAGAATCTGCATCCACAGAGAGACAAATAATGTAGGGAATTTAGGGACTTTAGATTGCCAATTGAGTCAGGTAGTTCTCCAGAGAAATTTATGAATTCAAGAATCAACGACTGGAGGTGGCTGCTTGAGTTAAATTCTGGAAAATGACCAATGAGAGCCTCATTAAAACTTAAATCCAACTCCTTCAAATTTGGATTAAATAGCTTATCAGGAACTTCTCCCACCAATCCACAGTGTGAAAGACTAAGGAGTGTCAAAGAAGTAAGATTCAACAAGGAACTTGGTACAATGGAAGAGATGTTTACTCCATCAAGATTAAGCTCTCTAAGTAGAGTCAAGTTTTGCACAAGCAATTCAAAACCTGCTTTCCCTAATCTCAACTCATAATTCCCTGAAAAATCAAGTGAAACCAGATTAGATAGTTTCAAAATTTCTAATGGGATTTGACCAGAGAATCCAGAGGAAGAGAGGTTCAAACGTGTCAATTTAGAAAACCGATCAAGTGAAGAAGGAAATGGAGAGAAAACAAAGTCGTTGTGAGCAAGGTTGAGCCTTTGAATATGAGGAGGGAGAAAGAGGGTGATGTTGGGATGGATGGTGGTGCCATATAGCCAGCTACAGCTGAGGTCGAGGCCAATAACACTACCAGTCCACCGATCACACTCGACCCCGTCCCACGAGCAACAATCAGTACCGTTCTTCCAAGATTTGAGTTTTGGATAAGAAAGAATTCCACTATAAAATTCACATTCTGATGAAGCAAATGCTTTGAAGGAGAATTGTTTCTTAAACTGAAGCAATGCAGAACTCTGGTGTGGATGGCACAGTAGTGCATGGGAAGGAGTTAATTGGAAGAAGGAGATGATGAAGAAAAAGAGGTGAAAGAGTTGATTGTAATTGAACCAAATTGAACAATTCATCTTTCCTACTAAATTGGTCGGAGAAACGATCAGACATACTATGAACTGAAACAAAGGCAAATCTCATATATATAGGAAAAATATAGGAACACATTTTGTCTTCTCTTAGGCCGAATTACACTAGCAAAATAGTCTTGGTTGCTAAAAGTCTTCATGGAATTGTCAAGGAACAACCACGGTCTTGCTTCCATTATAATAATTCCATAAGTGTTATTTATAATTCAAATGGAATCTGAGTTATGGCTCAAAAATTATAATTACAATTTCATCGAAATGAAGTTAAGTTAGGATTCATCATAATATTTTAAAATCGATCCTATTTTTTTTGATTTTTTTTGATTTTTTTCGTAATTGTAACTGATTAAACCTTTTACCTTGCCTTATTAAATTATAAGTTTTGATATAATAACAATATATAACTCTTTGATGTCTTTAGTTTTTTCATCCACAACCAAGTCTGGATATGTTTGACTCGTTATGGAGGAATTGACAATGCAGAAGATGATAGTAGAAAAAAAAAATCTACACAAACAGAGATATCAAGGAAGACCTGTCATGTCCCCTGCTACAAACAAACAAATTACTAGCACAAAAAGTCTTGGTCACTAAAGACCATCTCTGTAATGGGGTCTCCCCAGGGCCCAAAAGTATGTGACATAGTTGTTTAATTTAGATTATGACATCGGAAACTTATTTTTTAATATCATACGGTATATTTAATCCATTTCTAAAGTGACACATTCAAAATTTTATATTTTATAATTTTACTTGATCTTATTATTTTGTTGATCAGTGATTACAAATAACTTAAACTAACATCTACAACATTTTTATTTTGCGGTATGGAATCTATTGATTTCTATTCAAATGCAATATGGTATCGACAAATAAATTTTTAGTAACATAATTTTATACTCACCGTTAAAACAATCTCAAAAGAATCAAAACTCAAAGAGTAGAGCTATTGATTGATAAAACGGGGTTGTGCGTGTTTGTTGGGTCATAGAGGAATTGACAGTATAGAATGTGACACCTGCTAGCTTGCACTTTCTTTTGAAGACTTCCAAACTTATCTATAAAATTGTGGGACTAAATTTAATAGAATTTTATTGCTCTTTCTCATAATAGGTCTAGTGAGCCTCACTTGATTCAATAGCTATCAATTACCATTTCATCCTATAATTATGATATTAAATTAGTGGCGTTCATTAAGTTTATGTGGTATATTTTGTTATTGATTATTAATATCACGCATTAATAATAATATTTATCACCGTTACACTAAATATTTGCTCCATTAATTATGATCCTGGGTCTTTACTTTAACTTGTTTCTAATTGAGACTGAAAAATCTAAGCCATTTCCAAACAAAATTAAATCGCTGTTTGTTAATTTGCAGTTTAGTCCCTCAACTCTTAATTTTAGCAATTTGGTTCCCCAAGTTTTATGTTTGTGTTGGAAGAGTCCAACAAGTCGTTTCAGCCCACATTCATAATAACAAAATGACACATGACAAAGAATTTGCATAACAAATTATCTATATTATTATCCATCATCACTGTTGATAGAAATTATATATTGAACTCTCGGGAATAAGCTTAAAAACTTGAAGAACAAATTGACCAAATTAAAAGGATACGAGTTAATATGTAAATTTAAATAAATTGGTTGTAGATAGAGAGAAAATTACCCGTTTCATTGATTATTTTTAAGCTTAAAGATATCTGAATTTATAACTCGTCATTGTTATCACTTGAGCTACCCCTTTGAGTTTTATTTTCCCTAAAAAAGGACTAAAGTGAATATTGGGAAACATGCTACTAACTGGTGATTATTAAAACTTATGATCAAATGTTTAATGTGCCAAAAACTATGCCACTAATTATTTTTTAAAGTGGTAAAATTTACAAACTGATCAAATTTACAAACTTGGTCCCTTTGTAGATGTAATTACCACAAGTATTGCATTGAAGCAGCATCCAAACCTTAATCTGTCTGTTCTTAAGTTGTCTTCGTCTCGGTATCTTTGCCGAATCGAAGTCTACCGGGTAATACTTGTTCAACACCTTCCTCTCTCCCATCTTATGTCTTCTTAACAATAAAGAATCAAATTAATGATTCCAAACAAACAAAAAAGATTCACGAAAAATATATGAAAATTGAATTTGGGGTTGAAATTTTGGTTCGGTTTGCTGGGTTTACTTTAAAAGAAGAAGACGATGAAGGCTTACGGCAAAAACAATGAAATAATGAAACGTTCAAACTTAACGTCAAAACAAATCCAAGCTTTAATATCAAAAAAATAAAATAAAAATCCAAGCTTCTGCCAATTGTTAAACCTCCTTGAGGGCTACAAAACAAAAACCTATGCTACTTCTTATATAATAAACTTACTGCCATATGATTTAAGAGGATCAAGAAGTCTTGTCCAACAAGACAATTAATTTAAGTAATAAATTAATTATAATTAAGTAATATTTTATTTAGACTAGGATTAATTAACAAATAATAGTAAGTATATATAGATGAATTTGTGTTGTGTTAGTTTTTTCCGTGAGTTTATTCAATTATTTAATACGTTTATATTGTGTTTAATCAAATTCGTATTTACTTATTGATTAGACGAGTTTAACGATCCGTATAATTCATATCATGTGCCCTATTTCATGTCATCTAAAAAAAAGAAAAAAAAAAAAAAAGGTGGGAAGGAACAATTGAAGGTAGGGGCACACGAACCTTGTTTGTCTTTTAATCCCATCAAAATATGTGGTGTCTGGTCTTTGAAATCCAAAGACTCCTTCAATTTGTGATATATCTATGGGTAAATTTCACTGACATCTCCTTGAGATTGACTTAATTACAGGGACATTCTCTATAGTCTTTGAAATATCACTGTCACCCCATGTCTGGTTATATTGATTAACAGATTAAACGGATTTGTGATTTTACTGAGTTAGCTTCCAAGCCTTCAACCTTATTGTTTACCCTTTAACCCCTTATAGTTTCTAAATTATTCTACACATACTCCAATTTAATTTAGAATTTAGATTCATCAAATTAACATTAAATTGAACCTTAATTTCATCAAATTGGTATTTAATATCATTAATTCAAATATTAATTTCATCAATTTAACATTAATTTTATTAATTTAACATCAAATTAATATTTTAAAATTTAATTTTTTTAAAATAGTTTCAATTTATGTAATTTAGAATTTAGTTTCATCAAAGTGAACTTCAATTTCATCAAATTGATATTACTAATTTGATTATATAAATTATGTTTATACAAGTCGATGTTGTTTAGGGTTATGTATTTAGAGAAAAGTTTATCATTTTTTAAAAAGAAAAATAGATCAACATTAATGGACAATTTTTTTTTTTTACTCCATACCAGAACTAGTAGGAAAATGTAGGAACGCAATTTCCTATCAATTACGGTAGCTAGCACAAAAAATCTTATTGGTTGCTAAAAGTCTTTGCTTGCTAAAGTCTTCGTAGAATTGTTATCATTCCCCACCAAGCTCAGAGAATTTATGCTTGTTTGACGGGTTAGGGTATCAGCCTTTCAATATCGTTTGAGTAAACTATTAAAGATGAATAAATCTGTCCATCTATATATATTTATCATTCACATTATCAAAAAATGATTTGAGAAATCTTTCGTACCTCACTACTTATCGACCAAATTTTTATTTAATACATTAAAATTAAGTTTTTCTGGCTAAACTCTCTCATGTTGCCATATAACCACTTCCAACAAACTACTCCTCTTCTCTTTAACAAGAAATATATTATTTGAATTTAATTTGAGTACCTATTAAGTCTCTAAATTTTTGTATAATAACAATACACTAACCTTTGATGTCTTAGTTTTTTCAGCCCCCACCAAGCCCAAAAGGATATGTTTGACGCGTTATGTAGGAATTGACTAACAAAATAAAAGGTTGCAGTAGAAAAGGAATCTTCATAGACAGATGACAATTGACAAGAAAGACTTGTTACGTGCAAACAAATTTTTAGCACAAAAAGTCTTGGTCACTAAAGACTATCCCTGTAATGAGGTCCCCTAGGGTCCAAAAATATGTGACATAGTTGTTATGGTTAGACTATGACATTGGAAACTTAATATCATACGGTATTGTTAATCCAGTTCAAAATTGATATGTTTAAAATTTTGTTATTTTATTATTTCACATGATTTTATTATTTTATGATCAATAATTAAAAATAAATTAAAGCAACATCTACAACTGATTTTTTATTTTTTTTGCAGTATGGGATCTATTTTTTTCTGTTCAAATATAATATGGTACCGAAAAATTAATTTTTAGTAACGTAATTTTATTCTCATCACTAAATCAATCTCAAAAGAATCAAAACTTAAAGAGTAGGGTCATTGACAGAGAAAAATTAGGACGTGCGTGTTTGTGGTGTTATATAGGAATTGACAGTGTAAAATGTGACACCTTTTAGCTTTGAACTTTCTTTAGGAAGGCTTCCAAGCTTATTTCTAATATTGTGTTACTGAATTTTATAAATTTTCTAGGCTAATTAATACTTTTTTTGGCCAAATTATAATTAAATGGAGTAAGTTATGACAAAAAAGTGAGAGTGGATTGTAACATTATACAATTAGTAGTGGACTATAAGGATCGATCTCACACAAACTTATCTATAAGATAGTGGTACTAAAATTTGTAAATTTTAGATCAATGGTAAAGTAACAATCAATCATAAAATATTAGATCGATAATAAAGTATAAGGATCGATCTCACACAAACCCATTTTTTTGTAATCTAAACAAATTAAGTTGTAATCTCGCCCTTATTATGTAATAATTTTAATATAATCCAAAAAAAAAGTTGGTATCGATATCTTATAAAATTAGGTTTTTCACTTCTCTTGTCAGTACAACTTGGGCAAATTAGTTAAATTGAGAGGTCACTTGGACTTAATAAACACTCAATCAGGGTTGGGTGTGGGTAGAAATCTTGCATCGTGATTCACACGTTAAAGAGTCATATTTTTGAAACAAAAATCATTGACAATTTTTCATTAGAATAATGAAAGGGTTATTTATAAAATGCTCCCTTCGAGTTTAGATCACATTTAATCCCTCTGATTTTAAATTCAATAATTTACCTCATCAAAGT
>JAHQCQ010021897.1:0-12051 GCA_023539305.1 Ilex asprella | reverse complement strand
GACATTGGGAGGCTCCACTCGAGGGGAACCTAGATCTCGAGGTGGATATGTAGAGCGGTAGCTTCTTTTGTACTAGACTAGGACATCCTTTTGAAACATTGTGTAGTCTAGTTTATTTTGTATTTTCGCTGCAAGATCTACTTTGATATTCTTTTGGGGATGTAAATGCCATTGTTGGGCATATTCTTTTGGATGTTATTGTATATGCCTGAATGATGAAGTAAATTCTTTTTGGATATGAAGTGATGTAGTTGCTCTCATGATTGTAAATGGTCTTTAAATAGTAATACAGCCAAGGTGTATTTTGCGGTGTTACACGACCTGATTGGATATTTTCTGAGGGCTCTTGGAGACAAGAAGTTCCTTATCGTAGCAACAGACTATTTCACCAAGTGGGTTGAGGCAGAGCCATTAACCCACATTTCGGGATATAGAAACCAAGAAGTTCGTATGGAAGAACATATTGACGAGGTTAGGGGTCCTCCGTGTACTTGTGTCAGATAATGGGATTCAATTCAATAGCGGACCCTTCAAGTCTTTTTGCGAGCACCTCGGGATCCGTAACTTCTATTCCACTCCCACATATCCTCAAGCCAATGGGCAGGCATAGTCCTCCAACAAGACTATCGTCAATGGAATCAAGAAAAGGCTAGAAAAAGCTAAAGGCAAGTGGGTGGACGAGCTACTGAACATCCTATGGACATACAGAACCACACCTCGGACTTCGACGGGAGAAACCCCTTACTCCCTAGAACACGGGGTAGAAGCGGTCATCCCACTCGAAGTTGGGCTCCCCACCATAAGAACTCAAGCCTTTGACACTGGGGACAATGATCATCAACTCAGCCTGGATTTGGATCTAGCGGAAGAAAGAAGAGAAGTGGCCACCCTGAAGTTGGCTAAATATCAAGGAAAGGTGTCCAGACTTTACAACAAGAAAGTTAGGACCAAAGGATTCCGAATTGGGGCCCTTGTACTCAGAAGGGTGGTGGCCAACACCTAAGACCTGGCCAATGGAAAGATAGGACCCAATTGGAAAGGACCTTACAAAGTGGTATCAATAGGAAACTCTGGGTCGTATAAGCTGGAGAATATGGAAGGAAAATCTGTAATCCATCCTTGGAATGTAATAAATTTGAAGAAATACTATTTTTGAGCATTGCATTTGCATTTGTGAATGGCTACTTGGTAGGGGCACGACCCTGGAGGCAGAGTCTCACTCTTGTCTTTGAACAAAAAACAGGAGCAAGGCTCCTGGAGTGGGCAAGGCCCTAGAAAACGAAGCAAACCAGCACAAAAGTAGCCCTGGGGTGATCCCTAAAAGTGATGAAGCTGAACCAATCGGGGGGATTTGCTAAGCGGCTCCCTTGGCGATGGAGTCTCAAGGATCGAGTCGTCTTCGGCATCAGTAGCTACATATTTTAATCGTCCAGGACAAGACTTAAGGGCCTGAGGTAGTTTGGTGACGAGGACCAACACCATAGAGTAGAAGTTCGTGGAACCTAGTAGCTAAATAGCACAAAAATGAAGGAAATTTACATGCAAAAGAAGTCGCAGTCAATTTTTTATTACCAAAAGGCAGGGCTTTGCCTCCCCGAAAGCTACAAAAGAGAAAAGTACAACTGAAAATGCAGAAACTAAAAAGAGCAATGCCGATTGTAGGAGGGACTGACTATCTCGCTCCCGGCACCTCTTGAACGTCACTGACAGGGGAGTCGACGTCATTGATTAGAACAGGAATAGGAGGATCAACAGAGAGATCAATGGGTGTGTCGACATCGACAGGAGGCACCTCCAGACTGAGAGGAGGGCCCATCATTAGGAGGGCGACATTAATTATAGTAAAGGGCACCATGACAGAAGGCTCCCCCGAGCTCAGGACTTGTGCATTTGTCGCCTACTCATCATCAACCTCGACAGTAGCTCGTATCATCTCCTTCGAGGGCACGTACACGTGTATTTGGAACAGAGGAGAATGAGAAGGGATGTCTGCCTCTCGTAGCACGGCGTCCCAGCCAGCCTTAAAAAACTCTTTTTTATTCTCGTCAAGGGCGACGAGGACGTCATCGGCACACTGATTCTGAATTTGTTCCTCAGTCATCCGGCTAGCCTCAGACGTAGTCCTCAACCTTTTGAGCTCCTCCGTCAGCGCCAAACAATTCTGCTCTGTTGTCGCCGCCCTCTCCTCGGCCGCAGACAGGCGTTGCGTCTGCTTAGTAATTCTTTTCTCCGCATCGGCGACGCTTGCACTCAGCTTTTCAGTGCTAACCTTCGCCGAGTCGGCGTCCTTGAGTAGTTGTGCAATTTGAGCCCCCTGGGTTGCCAAAGTATTATCCATGGCAGCCACTTCTTCCCTAGTAGTGGCCAGGGTAGTCACAGCTTCCTGGTGCTTCTACTTCTCGGTGTGATAACGAGAGTTTATCATCCACACCTGCTGAGTGGTCTGCATGGGAAAGGGACTTTGCTATTAGCAAAACCCGAAAAGGAAAGCAAGGAAAGAAACAGAAACGGAGCTGCACTTACTACCAGGGCATTTTGAATGATGGAGCGACAGAGCCCGTTTGTTGATCGCTCCTGATGAGCCGCCATGTCGGCGTCAAAGTGAAGCGTTTCACTCATGGCGAAGTCCGTGTGAACATTGTCAACTAGGGAGCTGTCCACCCGGACCACCCTGTTCATATTATCAATGGCGCGGGGACGCCATTCTACTGTAGCCGTCGCCGGCGTCGGGGGATGGGGGACTTGCTGTCGTGGTGGAGGGGAGCCTATACCTCGGCCCCTTGTGCCCTGTGGAGGAGCAAGCATAACGCCTCGGCCAAGGTCGTTATGCCGTTGCTTGACCCTCCTCTCTTCCACCTCAGGAAGAGGACCTCGATTAAGGACCAGGCCCCGACCAATGGGCCTTGGTACAAAAGGGGGAGTGTTGGAGCCGACTCCTAGGGGAGGTGGTGGAGTGCTGCCTGATCCCCTGCCCCTTTCGGAAGCCTCGGTTTCTCTCAGGGCTTGCCTCTGCCTCAAAAAAGCAAGATCAATCCGAGGACCCATCGCAACTTCGAGTGCGTCCTAGTTTTGAGAGAACTTCTTGTACCTAGGCGTATAGCCCAAGAGTCTATGGGCAGCTCAGACAAGTTGGTCACCGGTGTATCCCTAGATAGTTGTTAGATCTACAAAGTTGACAAGGCGCCGAGAGGGTTGGACAACTTCGATATTGGAAACGTCTGCATAAAGAAGAAAACAGGATGTTAACACTTGAACAAGTACTCAAAAGAGTTAAAAGCAGTAAAAAGGGAGGGGGCCGACGTACTGGTTGTTCGCCAATGCTTTGGGCAGGACAAACCATCGTACTCAGGGCCAACTCCTCTTTTCCAGTCGCCACTGAAGATCAGCAGGTCGTCCCTATATCCCTTATCGGAGTCAGGGAGATGGGTCACAAGGTACATGGAGGTATCCCTTGCCTTGAGATAGAAATTCTGTTGGGGCATCACCCTCATTAACGTATAACAAAAGAGGATGTCCTCGAGGCCGAGGCGGACATGAAAACGCCGATTAAGCTCTAACACCCCCATTATGATCCTAAAGACGTTGAGGCAACATTGGTTGGGGAAGAACTGGAACCTAGAGAGGAACTAGAGTAACAGCGGGGCAAAGGGAACCTGATTCCACCTTCCATGATCGCCTTGGCGTAAAGAGGCATTGCGTCCTCAATGCCGACATTACGGTGGTGGGTATCCCACTTAAATTCTTCAACGCCAACCTTAGGAGGTATGCTGTAGAGGGTTTTGAAATTCCTGATTTGTTGGTCGCCTTTCACCATAAACTTCCTTTGTTTAGAGGTGCTAGCCTCCTCGGCCCCGGCTGTAGGTCTGTGCCTGGAACTAGTGCCTTGGGCATCGATGCCTAGTCGGCGTCTGACCATTTTCTTTCCTACGAGAATGGTTGTGTTTCTGGGTACGAGTCCTAAAGGTCTTCTAAAGCTAAACAGAAGGCTATAAGGGACAAGGACCACCGGTCATCGGAAGCTGGAAAGGTAAACAAAGAAACAAAAGAGAAACGATAGAAAGGAGGGTTCGAACAGAAACTCACCGGAAAGATGAACGAGGATGAGACAGCTTGGGAACGGCTGGTTCCTTCGTTAAAAAATCTGGAGATCAAGGCGAAAAATGGCTTCGTTCAGATGGTGACTGGGAAACGGACTTCTGGTGCTTGAATGCAGTAATTTCTCTGATGAAGGCTCCGACGGAAGGTTCTTTGGATTCGCAAGGCAAGAAAAATGAAGGAATGAGGGGAGGCTCTGGTTATATAGTGCCCGTCCCCCATCATTTTGCACGAAGCACGAAAAGGCGCATTTAATGTGCACGTTCCTCACGAGACGGATAACGGTTGGGAGCAATGATGAGGTGGTTGAGGGTAGTTACCAAACCCTTAACCTTCTGACGACACGTCTCCCCTGTGTCAGAAGATCAAAGGGCTGGGGGCAGTTGATGGGACATTTCTGGAGTATGCTAGATGAACGATACGTGTCCTCGGCATAATCGGTACCTCAACCCGCATAGCGCCACGTGTCCTTGGCGCTTATGATCCATCGCTGCCGAGGGGTACAATACTTGGTGCCGAGGGACCCCTGATCTGCATGACAGACACGTATCCCTCGGATCACAAATCTCTCATCCGAGACAAGCCAAGCCCTCGGCGTCGAGATGTGTGCTATGATGTACTGCAACTTCTGCAGTCTATTGATTGACAGATGACTAGCCTAATCTAGGATAAGCTAGCCATCATAAGGGCACTCTGCTTAATGGTGTTAGGAGGTCTAAAGACGCAGAGTACTCAACAAAAGAGGGATAGACACGTGACAGATGGTGTCAGGATAGACAAAAGAAGATATGGTTACCTTTGTACAATCGGACTGACTCAAGGTAGTGTTTAATAAATCCTTCTCCTGACAAGACGTCACTCAAGGCATGAAGGCTGAGAAGTGAAAGCATTAAATGCTCCCATGACAGAGCATTTAATGTGCCCTCGCCGAGAAGAGGGTAATAAATGCTTGGCAGACCAAGGGGAAGACATTAAATGCTCGGCAAGCCCGAACATTAATAACGAAAGACATTCCCCTCACTTTTCAAAGGGGCACACTGCCCAATCTCTGATGAACACCTACTGCATAGACTGACAACAATGATGAGATTTTGAAGGTATAAATAGCCCTAAAAAACACATTGCAAAGGTATGCAAAATCTCCTCACAAGAGCCATATAGTGTATTAGCATTCCGACCCCCTTTTAATGTATTTCTTCTGTGTTCAGGGACCCCCGGTATCCTTCCAGGACCGTTCAAGAGACCCTTGAGACAATTCTTCACCACTCCTTAGGCCCTCTCAACCTATTCCAGGTGGTGGGGATTTCCCGGTGCGTCGATGTGATCGCGTTCGCCATGGGAGGGATTTGTTCTCAAAAACATTGTGCTAAAAATTGCCCGCACAAAAAGTAAATTGGAAAATAATAAAAACTACAGTAGAAAGAGGGAATAAAACAGAATAAAAAGGTAACATGGTCAAAAACTTCAAATCAAATTCAAACAGAGACGTATTCTTGTCAAAAATAAAACCGAGAAGATGCTACTTACAATTTTTTCTTTCAAGACATACAAGGAATCATTGTGGTGCCACAGCCTACTGCGTCTTCCAGGCTCCTTGGGTGATTCTTGGCGAATAATTTCTCTTCCCATGTCTTGAAGTAATTGATGCATCATTAATTTATTATCTTCTTGGATTGTTAAGAGACATCTATCAATGAGATTTTGAATCCCAATTGCAGTGTAGAGACCACATTCATCGAAAAAATATTCATTACAACGGTGATACCACGTGGCAAGGTGATGTGGTATCACCAACTAATAATACTATAACAAATAAGCACATAGACTCCACAAAAATTAATAACTAACTTGCCATGTAAGCAAATAACTTCTCACTCTCTTGCCATATAATTTCAAGTGGGGTTCACCTTTCCCATTTAGAATTTTATAATTGGTTGGTGATACCATGTCATCAATTGTGACATGGTATCACCGTTGTATTCAATATTTACTCCACATTCATCTAATACACTGATCGAAAAATCTGTCTTTCCCAATAAAGAAACAAGCAATATGTAAAAATAAATTCTTGTCGTGGTCATCTTGCAAAGTGTCATGGCTTATCCTGAGTTTGTTCAATATTTGAGAATAAAAAATTACTTCCAATTTATCTAATGCACTTTCCCATACATCTAATCCTTTTCCAGATAAAGAAGAACCTAAAACTTGAAGAGTTAACGACAGCCCTCCACAATGGTGTATTACCCTTTTTGAGTGCTCTATGTAACCTTCAGTGGAATGGTCTTGTCCGAAGGCATGCCAAGTAAAGAGCTCAAAAGATTCCCTTCCATTCAATTCTTCAACCTCATGAACTTCACAAGTCTTCAGCAACTGCTTCTGTCTAGTTGTTATTATGATTTTACTTCCTGGAAGAAACCACTCTCTTGTTCCAAATACTGCATTTAATTGGTCCACTAGGTCCACATCATCAAGAACAATAAGAATTCTTTTACAGCTTATGGCATCTTTAATCTTGGTGGCTCCTTCGTCAACATTGCTGATTTTTTCCACTTTTGTCTCTAAAATATTCCAAAGAAGCTGCCTTTGCAAACAAACTAGACCATTTGCTTGTTCTGAAATTTATCTGATACTTGCAAGAAAGCTACTAGCTTCAAATCTTTTAAAGTTTAGATTATATACATATTTGACACTGGTTGTCTTCCCTATAACTCTGATTCCACAAATTGAGACTGTGTCAACATTGTTTGATCCATCTTGTAACCACAAATTGATGTATTTTACTCGAGAACATGGTTCAAGGTCGCAGTATCGACCCTTAATTCGGGGGCTACTGAGACACATCGGTCGCGGCGTCGCGGCACAGTATCTGTCGATACGAACAAAAAACTATATAGAAGGCTTGAAAAAAATTATAATAAATGTAAACATCATCATCCATGCATCTTATCTCTAAAAGACATTATTTAACACATTAATCATTGCAAAAAAGAATAATAAGGATGTTACCGAAAAATATTTACTATCATCTACATTCAAGGTTGATATAATTTAATTTTTAATTTTTAAAAATTATAAAAAAAATATAAGTGTATATATATGGTTAACTTAATAGCTTTAAAAATGAAAATCTATTTATAAAGAAAATTTTCATTTAATTATTTAATATGTATCTAATTAAAAATTATATGTATTTTCTCCATTATGTACATTTAATTATTAAATCATTAATACATATACAAAAGTAAACTTAAAAAGTAAAGTTCTAATTAAATTATATGATAAATATTAAAAATTATGTAATTAAAAAAATTGGACTAAAACTGAAAAAATAAAAAGAAAGGGGGAAAAATTTTGGGTCTGTTAAGGGCAAAGCCTCACGGGTCACGTATTTTGACCCCCCCAAAAATACTATCTTCTCTTCAACTCTCACTTTTAGACGAACAGAGAGAGAGAGAGAGAGAGAGAGAGGGGCAGAGCAAAAACGATGGATTTGGGACTGGGAGTCGACACTGGTCGCTGAAGGCTCGCTGGGAGGATGATGCTGGGTCGATAGATGATGCTGATCGAAGATGCTGATGATCGTTGCGATGTTGATCGATGATGCTGGGTCCTTCTCCAACTGTGAAGAAAAAGAAAGTAAGAACAAATAGTAGGAAATGGTCTTTTATTAGGGAGATTTACCATAATTTTTTAGGGTTGTGTTCAATTTTGTTCTAACTTCTTGTTTTATTTTTATTATGGTAAAAGGGGGTCTGATTTAAGGTTCAATTTCTCATCTTTTTTGCCCTTTTTTTTGGCATTTTTTTTGTTGTTTGAAAGTTGGTGGACGATTATGTGAATCGGTCGAGTTAGACCGAGTTGAATCTGAGTTTGTCCGCGTTGGACCGAGTTGGCCGATTTAGAATCGATTCATGGTAGACTCGTGATAGTCTTGTATCGTGTATCGTTATCGGATCGATGCCTGCCTAGGCGGATACGACTCAGCTGGGTCGTATCCGACTCGGCCGATACTTTGAACCTTGCTCGAGAATGCATCCCAACTAGGTAGAGACTAATGCTCAACACTACGGGATTCAACTTATCCATAATGACTTGGATGATTTTCTGGATAAACTTTGACTCATGCCTACAAATAGCTGCCAAAATGAAAAAGAAACAATACACAAATATCATCACTTGAAATTAAATTAAGACTCCCCTACAAACAATAAAAGGAAAATGATTTATCATCTTTTAAGTAGTGGTATTATTGAAGACTTAGATTATTAAGCTAGTTTGAGAATACATTGGAGGACAAACAAGGTTCTAAAATCCAAAAATAAAGAGAAACAAACCCCATAGTCAACTACCATCTAATTCGAATAGATGATACAACAACAAAGGGTATTATTTTTCCCATATAATTATATTGAAACTAGTTCAAAGTTTCAAACATGCACTTAAACAATGGGTAAGGTAAGAGGTGCCCTTCAGAGACATTCTTTTTGAATTGTTGTACGTATAATTTTTTTTAAAATCTATGTCATTTGAGAACCGTCATGTTTAGATTATAGCTAATTACCAAAAAAAAAAAAAACTTATAAAAGCTCTAGAAACTTATCTTCAACGATGTACTTAAACTTCTATTTGTTTTGCCAATTAATCTTTTAAAAGGTTACAATCTACAATTACTGCCTTTTAGTACTTAAAAACTTCTCTTATTTTATTTATTCCTATTTCTAATTGTGGTTAGATTTTGGATCTAGCATGTGAAAATCTTTTAATAATTAGGATGACGGTGAGATTTGAACACATGATCTCCTGCTTTGATACCATGTTAAACAATCATTTACTCTAAAAGCTTAAGCAATTGAAGAGGGTATAACTTGAGTATTTATATTTTAACACTTCTCATTCTATTTTACTACCTTGAATCCAGAAGCTGCTAACAATTTGAAATTTATGATGAACTTGTATCTCTAACATGGATTTCACACTGATTACTTGGTTAACATTTAGATGTTCAAATCCTATCTAGTTTTACTAAAAAAATTGATGAATTGGATCTCCCTGTCTGGTTGGTGGTCTCTGCATGACTCACAATTGAGACTTGGTGTGCTTTCGAATAGTTGATTGACACAAGATCTGGACCAAATAAATTATGCAAAAACACTTTCTAAAAGCATAACCAACTCATGTGTAAGAGCAGACTTGAGGAACTTACCCATCAGCTTGATTTTTCAAGACCATCCCTCCCAAATCTGTAACTTCTTTAAGTGCATCTCTCCACTGTTTTACCTTGTCCAACCATTCAGTTCTACTTTGACCAGTTTCTGCCTTGAGTTGCTCTTCATACCCTGCAAATGTGTTGGCAACAAATCCAGTTTGCTTCCTAACTTGCGTTGGATCCACATCATAGAAGATAGGTAGAACTACATGGCTAGAAGTTCTCTTGCATTCAAGGATCATCAGAATTTAATTGAGGCACCATGTAGAACAAGCGTAGCCCTTCGATAAGACAATAACCTAGATTGTTGGATTGCTTTCTTCAATTCCAGCTTTATTTTTTCTCCTCTCTTTATCCCATAATCATCCTTGAATGTGCGAATCCAGCATTGACCAGAGCTGTATAGAGATGGTTAGTAAACGTCTTGCGGGTGTCTTTCCCTCTAAAAATCAAGAACACCTGAAAAGAATATTGACTGTTGGCAGATGAGACTTCTCGGGTTTGCACAAAATCCATTTAAGAAAGCTCTAAGAGGCAAGAACAAAAAAGTGCTAGCAATGTTTCTGTTAATGTTTATCAATGAAAGAGGAAAAATATGTTTATTAAAAGTAATCAAATCTGTATTACAGACTCATTAAGAAGATAAACTACACAATAATAGTCTCATATACTAGGGCAAAACATAATAACATAAATGACTAATCTACACCAAAAGCTAATATACTGGATTACTCTAACATCCCCCTTAAACTCATGATGTGATAGCATCCAACATCAAGAGTTTGCCAAGAAGAAAGCAAGAGCGGGAGATAATGTGAGATTTGGTGAAGAAATCTGCCAACTGCATTGTTGCAGAAAGATATAGGAGAGAGATCGTGCCCAACTAAAAATGATGGCGGACGAAGTGACAATCAATCTCTATATGTTTGGTGCGCTCATGAAATACCAAGTTGTGAGCAATCTGGATAGCACTGGTGTTATTACAATACAGAGGAGTAGGAGTAGTCAAAGAAATGCCAAGATCAGCAAGCAACCAACACAACCAAACTATCTCTGTTGTGGTAGATGTCATAGCACGATACTCAACTTCAGTAAATGATCGAGCTACAACAGTTTATTTCTTACTTTTCTAGGAAATAAGAGGATCACCAAGAAAGAGACAAAAATTGGTGGTGGATTTGCGATCCCTAGAGTCACCAGCCCAATCCGCATTTGAGTAAGCACAGAGCTCCAGAGACGCAGAGGAAGAAAATAATAAACTCTGATATAACGTACCTCAGAATTATCGAAGAATCTGAAGAACAACAGATCAGTGAAGTGTGGTAGGAGCAGAAATAAACTGACTAACCACATAAACCACATAAGCAATATCTGGACGAGTAACAGTAAGATACACTAAACTCTAAAAAATAGTACGATATAAGATATGATTAGACAGGAGAGAACCATTAGAGGAAGTATACCGAACATTGAGCTCCAAGGGTGTGTCAATTGTTTGGGTATCCGATAAGCAGGCTCGCTGAATAACATCTGATGCATATTTTGGCTGAGAAAGAAGATATCCCTTAGGAGAGGAAACAACCACAATCCCTAAGAAGTATCGAAGTGGACCCAAATCTTTCATCTCAAAATAATCCTATAACTGGGTTTTCAACAGCTGAATTTCGGCATTGTGATCTCTTGTAATAATCATGTCATCCACATAAAGTAATAGAAGAATGAAATCAGAAGAAGTAGATCAAAGGAAGAGAGAAGAATCATGATCACTAGCAGAGAAGCTTAAATCACATATGACTAAAGAAAATTTTGCAAACCATGCTCTCAGGGCTTGTTTGAGACCATACAAAGCCTTGTGAAGTTTGCACACATGACCTGGATTACAATACAACGAAGGAAGAGAAGTCATATAGACCTTTTCAGATAAATCACCATGAAGAAAAGCATTTTTCACATCCATCTGAGATAGGCTCCACTGACGAACAGCTGTCACAACAATTACTGTGCGAATCATGGTCATCTAAGCCACTCGAGCAAATGTCTCATCATAGTCAAGTCCATACTCTTGAGCAAATCCCTTGGTCACTAATCTAGCTTTGTACCTTTTCACAGAACTATCAAATTGAGTTTTGATTTTATAAACCTACTTACAACTAATGAGGCGTTTACTAGGAGGTAAAGGCACCAACTCCAAAGCTCGAGTCTTATGTAACGCAAAAAGCTCCTCATCCATAGCCTGTTGCCAAAAAGGATCAAGTATAGGAGGTTGCCTCCTTATAGGAGGTTGGTTCAGACAGAGAATGTATAGAAGTCAGAAAAAAGCAAAAGTCAGAAGAATAACAAGAGTTTGACCAACCAAACCTGTCAGGACACTTTCGGGTGCACTGAGGGTAACGGGGAGTGTGATCTACGATGTCAGAATTTGATTGGGAGCTAAGAGGTGCAGATAAAGGCACAACATCTATGGAGGAGACAATGAGAGTCCTGCGAACACAAGTATGTACATCGGGGGACGAGTAATAGACAAATCAGACAAAGAGGAAGAAGAAGAGGAGAGAAGATCAGCCACAGTCATATCACCAACATAAGAATCTATAGAAACATTAGAAGGAAAGGGATCAAGATAGATAAGATCAAATTTATACACAGATGAAGATTTAAATGGAATAGAGAAAAAAATGAATATGCTCCATAAAAACAACATGGCGAGAGACATAGAGTTTCTGTGTACTAGGGTCATAACACCGAAATCC
>JAHQCQ010021895.1:0-12057 GCA_023539305.1 Ilex asprella | reverse complement strand
GGGCTGCTTGACGCTCATGAGGTGCAGGTTGCTGTTCCTCCCCTGTCGGAGGGATAGGGACTCCTCCTTCCTGATGAGGGGTGACACCTCCTTGGGTGAGCATCAGTTGGATGATCTACTGGTTTTGTTTCACCAACAATTGCATAATTTGGAGGAGTTGTTGTTGCTGACCAGTCGCTGTAGCAGAAAGCTTCGAAGGTGCGAGGGGAGACTGGGTCTCCTCCCGGTGTGCTGGGTTGTTGTCTCCCGGTTGTTGAGACATCGATCTGGTGGTAATCGCCATGGATTGCGAATGGGACTGAAAAAGTAGTAGAAACTATGTCGTTCCCACAGACGGCACCAAACTGATGATGCACAAAATCGCCTTCGTGCAAGACCAACAGTCAAGTATTCGTACGATCGCAATCAAAGAACAATCACCAAACAATTAATAGAGAACATAAAATAAAGAGTCAACACAGGGGTTTATAGTGGTTCGGTCTCGAATGACCTACGTCAACTTTCTTGAATGGCAGTGGTGGCCGGCGATCTTTATTAATATATCAACGTACTCCGGAGAGTTTTACAGTGCTTAGAGAGAGGGGAGAGAGAGAACAGTGTATGTGTGAGGGATTTGGAGGCGTAGTGTGTGTGGGATCAAGATGTTGCCCTTCCATGTAGAGAGGGGCTTACATTATATAGGCTAAGTTTTAAGGCGGTGAGGCGGTGCCGTGAATAAGAGGAGCTCTGCTATTTTGGTAAGTATGACTTAGGTAGGAGATCTCCGTATCCCGTTTTTCTCTCCCTCGTGCTCCTATTCCTTCGGAGGAGAACTCCTCGTCTGGCGTTAGATTCGATCGTCGTATTGAGCTCGGACTTGCCTTGGAGTGGGCTTGGACTCACATTAGAGTCAAGAGGCCGAAACAAGAAAGAGGAGGAGACGCCCGGAGGGGCCAGCCCAAGCCAACGCCCAAGGGGGCCAACCCAGGCGGCGCCCAAGGGGCTGCCATGGGCGGCGCCCAAGGGGGTCCTGGGCTGGCTTGGTGCCTTCCTCTTGATGCCTTCCTCTTGATGTCTTCCTCTTGATGCCTTCCCCTTGATGTCTTCCTTATCCATGGGTTGAACCAGTCTCGATTTGGACTTTCTCCAATTGGTGGACTTTGATTGGACTTTCTCTTGGGCTTTCTCGGTTTACCTTGACTGGGCTCAGCCCAGCTAAATTCGGGCTCGTCAGAATCTACCGCTAACATCCATGATGTTTGGAGTGGAAACAAACACTCGGTTTGGAGCGGTTACAATAAATAGGTGAAGAGTGATTCTTTCATGCCATGAATTTTTTATAGAACTTGACTATATTGGTTGGACAAAGGAGGGATCACATGCTTCTCTTAGCTCTTTCATTAGTTGTTTAGTGGATATTTCCAATGTTTTTTTTTTTTTTTTGTAAATTAGAGCTCATGTTTAATCAAATATTAAGTTTTTTTGTGGATTGTATTGCATTTTGAAGTTAGATACGTGCATAAAGGAATTTGTTGGTATTTTGGTTGGTATTTAGGATTTTTAATTTAAACCTTTGATTTGGTACCCGCGTGCGCATGTTATTAATCATACTAATATGAGCAAGCAAACCCACAATTCTCTTCCCCTTTATTTTTTTGGTTACATTTTTGGTTTTTTTTTTTCAATACAAAAATTGGCACACCAACACACACATGCTATACGTACACCTAACACCTACAACACAACTTAATGGGTTTGGTTTGAGTTCAATTCCATTTCGTATTTAGATGAATTTCATAATTTTTAATTTCGTAAGTGGTGGTCTTGCTTAATTCATGTGTGTGTTTACAAATTGGGTAAGCAGTGGCCTTGCTTAATTCATGTGTGTGTTACAGAGCCTAGTTCATGTGTGCATTAACAGAGCCTAATTTTATGTTTTCCCAAGTTATATTAGAAGAAAATATGGCACTTTGGCACTTTTCATATGTTAGGACAAATAATTTTGAAAACAAATCTTAGCAGAGGCAAACATTTTAAAATATGAAAATGCCTCAAAAGAGTTCTATGGCCTAACAGTGCTAATTTTATACGTTCTGTATTACACTTAGATGCTTTTTTAGGTATGTTTTGATTGAGTCAAAATGTACTTCAGTGATTAATAGGAATGTTACTTATAAGTTATTGTCGATCTGAGTAGCATAAGAGCTTCTTCAAGCCGGAAATAATTATATGGGCATCAGGTTGGAGTAGTTGAGAAAGTTCTCTCTCTCTCTCTTCACTCCCATAGACACACAGTCAAACACACACACATCACCGCACAACCCCAATTTTCTTTTTAATTTGTTGTCGTTTAATTCTAGGAAAGTAAATTACAAACATGAACAACATTAATTTTTAAATTCTCTCATCTCTAAACTTTGAACACAATCTGTGCTGTTAGACAAATTTTTTCTTTATTTTCAACATTAAAATCTATCTTTTGGTTTCTCTATTTTTATTCAAATTTTGTTCTTTTTAATTAAATTTCTCTAATTGTGCTAATGTATTGACCTTTTTCAGCTACTCACATTGACATGTTTGAGATCTTGGTTGTCAAAGTTGTAAGATTCTTTTTTCCAACAACTTTTATTTCTCAGTACACCGATTTGACTATATATTTTTTAGTTTGTTGGAGGGATTGGTTGCCGAAGAGATTGGTTTTATGTGAATTAACTTGAAGATTGGGTAATGGTGCCATTGCCATATTTTTTGTGTATGTTCTAGGTGTTGGATTTTTGTTTATTTGGTTAATGTGGAAATCTTTAGGTCAAAGGCACAACAAGAGCTAGCATAGCATTCAGTTTGAGAGGTAATATTTGAGTTTAGAAGTTTTCATCCAGTTCGTTTGAAACTTTGGATGCTCTACATCTATTGAGCATAATTTTTTTTTTACTTTTTCTTGTTTGAATGCAAATGATTTATTGTACATCCAGTCATTGGCCAATGTAGGACTTTAGAGTTCATCCAACATTTAGATTTCATAGGCCAATGTAGGACTTTATTGAATTGAAGGTGGTTGGCGGTTATTTTAACAATGAACTTAGTTGTTTAATATTGGAAAACAAAGCTAGGATTAGGTTTTCATTGAATATTGAATGATACATGTAATATGGTTGACATTTTCATGTTGGATATCTGTTATGTCGGATAGAAGTTGATTGCATATGTAATCCTCCTCGCCCTATGCAGATGTGTGTGTGTTTTTCGTTAGTGTTTTTTTTTTTTTTTGATAATTATGTTGATTCCAACTGATGAGAAAAGCAAAGGGCCATAGGTTTCAAATTTTCTGCTCCTGTTTAGTGTTTGATTTTTTTTTTGAGTCCACAATCAATGTTCAATTTTTTATGAATTGTATGGTATCTTTAGGCATAATTTATCGCCCTCCATAATAATAAGACACAACCTAAATTAAATCAGTTAAAACTTAGAAATACTTAGGCGCCACTACTCACACATGAATTTGTGCATGCTCTCCTTGATGTTTACGACCAACCAACTAGATTGAGAATCAATGATGATGTACGGTATTTATTTTCTTTTGCATTGTGTTCAAGATCAATGTTCACTTTGTTTGAATTACATCGTGCTTTCAGATACGAGTTAAAATCCATTCCAATTAGGCATTTGTGTGGTGGTAATTCCTAGCTCCAAAGAAGATGATGTTGAAGGAAGTTCTTTATGTCGTCGTGGACGTGTGTGTTTTTTGTGTGTAGTTTGCATGTGTTTTGTTTATTCCGTATTTAGTACGGCAAAATAATTACACATGGTTATGATGATATGTTTGGTTTTGATGTGAATTGATGGTTGGGTATAAAATTTTGTTGTGATGTATGATGATTGTGGTGAAAATAGAATTGAATTGGGGTGTTACGAGACATTATTATGATTGTTATGTATGATTGTGAGTTCTGTAGACATGTTAAAATCTTTTCTAAAAAATTAGTGGGGATTAGATTATTTTTAATTTATTTAATTGAAGCAAATGATGTAAAAATTATTTCAAATTGACGGTTTATTTTAGGTTGCAAAGTGTCTTTGGCCACGGTAGTATTCTTCAAATTTTAATTCAATTTTTCGTTATTTCGTGCCTTCAAACACTGACAATTATTAGTAATTTAATAAGAACGGTGTTATTAAATAGCCTGGCTCACCTTCCAAAAAATAAATGAGATTACAAAATTTGAGATTGATACTAAAAAACTTGGTAACAATCTTGAAAATTTAGGTTATTCCCTATCTGAGTCACAACTTGGCTTGTTTGAATAGTAATCATCTGTGTTAAGTTCTCACTACAGCTATTGTATTAAAAGAAAACTAAAAAGGAAAAAGGGAGAAGGGAAAAGGCACAAGGGAAAAGGGAAAAGGGCAAAGGGAAAAGGGTGAACGGTAAGTGGAGGAGAACCTCCCCCTTCAAGCCCACTAAATCTTATCCTGCCAAAAGTGAAAACATGGATATAAAGGACTTTACCTCCTTTTGCACATTTGCCATTTGGGGAAGAGAGATATCGTGGTGAAATTCACTTTTCCAAGTATGAAATGTTTTATGAGGGAGATGGATTTTAAGAAAGCGAAGATTGGTTTTTTAGAGACAAATAGAGAGAGGGAGAGAGAGAGAAATGGGTTCTTCAAGGGTAAGATTTTTTTTTTTAAAGAGAAAGAGAATAAGGTGCTTTTATTTCACTTCACTTTGTATTGGTAAATAGGAAATAAAATTTCAAAAAAATATTTAAACATGTATTCAATGTTTGCCACAAAAAAATGATTTCATTTAGAATTTCATTCACACTCTTTTAAAACCTCACATGACATGTACACATTCGCAAAAATTAGAATTGAGGTATGTATGAGTACCAAATTGAAAAAAGTCAAAAACTTTATTAAATTAAAATTGAAATGTTTTGCATAAATCAGGGCCAATAATGGTTTGGGTAAATCTTATTTTGCCAATGAAAGATATTCGTTTGGTCATCTATTTTGTACCAAATCAATTAATTAAGAATCACAAAACAGACGGACGACTAAACGAAAATAAGATGGTATACCACATTGTAACAATTTTATATTTTTTAGGGGACAATATAAAAAAATTAATCATTCAAAGGGTAAATTGAGAATTTTAATATCTTTTTGGAGTATAAAGGAATATAAGGGTTTTGGATCTTTTGACTCCTGTATATAAGTATGTACATCCCACCGCCGCATAGGAGTCCACAGTCCACCGGAATGTTGTGTTTCTCGTTATTGCCGGAAGGTTGTATAACAGACATAATGTCATTTACATCACCGAGGGATGCTTGCAGAGCGTCGGCGATCTCATCGGCGTTTAAGTCGGCAGCCGAGTCCGACATCGTCTGGGAGAAGTTCCTGCCGTCCGATTATAAGGAGATCATATTGAGATCCGTCTCTCCGGTGGTTTGCTCCACCAAAAAGGAACTCTACTTCCTCCTCTGCAACTCTCCTATACTCCTTGATGAAAGCAAGCTGGCAAGTATCTCAATCACTCTTCTACTATATTTTTTCCACTTTCTAATTGAATTCTCTGGATGTCTGTTGGTAAAATTTCCTCTTTGTGCGCAACTTTGCTTGTGTGGGACTGATAATCGAGTCAGAGCTTGGCGCTCTTAGAGCTTGGCGCTCTTAGAGCTTGTACTATTTTATATATGAATGAGCGGAGTTTTTTAGGTTTTTTTTTTAAACGAATCAAAAAAGTTGTTCAAACTCGATTCGATTACTATCGAGTTGAATCCAAGTAATTCGGCTCAATTGTGAGCCGTATGCTTGTGTTTGGTTTTTTTTTTTGGGGGGGGATTGGATCCTTTCAATCTCAAAAATTGGTAACTTTGATCAAGTCGTCATTCATTGTGCCCTGTTTGTGGATTTCTATGGGTTCCATGGATCCCTATTGTGGTACAAAAAAATCAACAATATCATTGATGCTCATTGTAGCCCAGTGAATTCAACTGTGGACAATTGAATTAGACTGAAATTAACAAAATTTGAAATAGAAAAGATAGTGAGTTTCAATTGGTAACAGTGTAGCCGGTACACAAAGCTCCCGCGTAGGAGGCATAAGTGGTTGGAAGCGTTACCCATTTTTTAGGAGGTTGATTCCCGAAGCTAATTGATTGTTATAATGGGGCTAAATGAATTTGGGGGTGGAAGATTGAACTTAACTAAAATCGGCAAATATTTGACAAAATCTGAATTCGAGAAATACGATCCGATCATATTGGGTGGTCATTGACTATGGAAATGAGTTTGCAATTAATGTTAGTTGTTCCAATGGATGTCAGTAGAACCCATAGGAACCCACTGGTGTGGCGTTCTAATGAGCAGATTGTTGATTTAACTTGACCAAAGTTCAATAAAATTTAAATTTGGTAGAAAATTTAAATTTAAATTTAAATTTAGCAGGCTATGCTATTTATTTGTGTTTTAGATGGTCGGTGGGGTTGGTGGTTCAAGGCGAAGGCGATATATGCGCTATGGGGTATGCACTGTTTGTGTGTTATGAGAATCAAGAAATGAACGTTTTTAGATATCAAACGAACCTCCCCATAAAATAATTTTAATGTGGTTGATTTCCCTCTAGGTGCCAGCAATCCTAGGCGGAAGGGAGGACATAGATCACCTTTACCAAGGGGGTGGGGCCATCCAAAAGAAAGTCGTTTTTGGAATCCCTATTTTCGAAGTTGATGTCCATCGAACTTAGTGTTGGAATAAAGAAGATTTATGATAATGAATTTGAACCTAGTTGAGCACATTGCAAATGCAAATTGGCTTTGGACATGAAAGAATAGACAAGACTTTTGTTTCTTGCATATTCGATCAGGATTCCTAATAGGAACCTATGTCTGCTGAACTGTTTGTAGTCAATCTAATGACTTTCAGTTGTTACAATGTGCTTACTCTAGTTCTTTGAAGACCAAGAGGTCCTTTAAGAGTAAACCGTCACAACAGTAGAAAATTTCCATTGAGGTCATAGAGCAATGCAAAACCCAAAAGGAGATGATGTTGTTTATTTTTTCCAACTGGGCTTATTTCTTATGTATTACCTATTTTCTTATAATGAAATCTTTATAATTGTTCATAAGCAGAGCTTCTCGCTAAATAAATGGAGCGGCAAAAAATGTTATATGCTACGAGCAAGAGAGCTTTCAATTGCGTGGAAAGATAGCCCACAGTACTGGAAGTGGACGTCTTTGCCTGAGTCAAGGTCTCCCTCCCCGTCCACCTATTTGTTTATCTGTGTATGCATTGATGACTGATGTACATACATTTCTAAATGTCCAGATTTTCTGAGGTGGCTGAGCTCCTGGCCGTGTGTTGGCTCGCTGTTGGGGGCAAGATTCAAACTCAGATGTTGTCCCCAAAGACCACTTATGCAGCTTACCTTGTCTTCAAACTAGCAAAAAATTCAAGGGGCCTTGAAGTGCCTGCAAAGGCTTCAGTTAGATTTGTTGTGGAAAGCCAAGATGGGGCTGAAGATTCGAACGATACAGTTCATCTGAAAATGGTGAAAGATAGACCTAAGCATTTACGAGGGTGGCGTAGGCGTGCAGCTAGAGAGCCTAATGGTCGGCTTCCGCAGATGAGAGAGGATGAATGGAAGGAGATAGAGCTCGGGCAGTTTTTTAATGATCATGGAGATGACGGTGAAGTGGAGATGCAATTGAAGGAGATCCAAGAGCTTAATTGGAAGACTGGCCTCATTGTCGAGGGCATTGAGCTTCGGCCTAAGGAGTAAGATTGAATTGAATGTACGGATTTAATACATTTCGATGCAACACACTGTGTTAATACGAAACTCATTTATATGCGGTTGATAATATTTGAATTTAGGACCGATGTTTTATTATGTAGATAAATTGTTTATAATTCTCCACCTTCAATTTTTTGAGTAAATTGCATTGCAGGTCCCCAAAATGTGGGGTTGTTTTATTTTGATCTACAATGTTTCAATTGTTAGTAATTTAGATGTTATATGTTTGAGGGATCACATTGAAACATATTTATAAGGATTAAAATAATGTAATTAAAATATGGGGGATAAAAATAAAATAAACTTTATAAGTTGGGACTTTCAGTACAATTAATCCCAATTTTTATTTTTCCGCAGTTGTTTTTATTATGGTTCAATAGGATTCAGATTTAGAACACCCTCATGCTCAACAATAGCATTGGCAGGCCCTCTCTCTCTCTCTCTCTCTCTCTCTCACACACACACACACACACGCATCAAGCTTGCTTCGCCAGTCCAACAAAAACGCCTTTTGCTTTACCTAAAAGAAAGAGGAGGGGAACTTGTTAATCTCCCCAACATAATCATCAATAAGTCTTACGAAAAAAATTCTCACTCCTTAAAGTTTACGGAATTCACAGACAGTTCACTTACTTTTTTCAAAATTATATAGACGAAAATCTGAAGATAGTGTAAGGGGGTAACAAAGCCGGGCTGTAAATTTAGACGTCTTGAGTTTAAACCTTGTCAAACTCTTGCGGCCAAGCCACGAGGGATTTATCCTTAATGAATACATTTATCTAGGATTAGGAAGGGGATTAGTTGAGTTGTGCGTATGTTGATCCAAACCCTCTAACTGTTAAACTAAAAAAAAAAAGAATTATGTAAACACCGCTTGCCTATAGGTCGCACGTATAGACAAGCAAATCCTTGCCACATCCTTAAGGTAGCCACATATTCTCGACATATCCAATGACCCTCTACGATGTATTTAACATTTCAGATTTGAACCCATCTGTGATGCCCTTTTAATAATTATATAAAATAATTTTCATAAAAATGTTGTGACCACAGCATCCCTAGTGGGAATGGTTTGATGGTGTAAACCCTTGCATGTAAAAGTAACGTTGTCAATAAAAACGGAAATGGCGTATCTAAAATTAAAAAATATTTTGAAAGAAGTCAAACTGTATATGGTTGAATTCGTATTCAATACATATTAAATAAAAATATTCTAGCCTTGATGAAATATCTACGCTTCATGTTTTTATGTGTAGGATAGCGCAGATGTCTCCATATGTATAAGCACATTTATACCATAGGAAATTTGGTTTGAAGCAAATTAAGTGTTTTTTGTTTGTATGTGCATGTGTGAGAGAGTGAGGGTAGCAACGACATATCATGGTGGTTAAGGTCTTGAGTTTTGGGGTGGACACTAAATATTTTAACAAGCTTAAATTTTTTTCTTGCAAATGATAAAAATAGGATAATGTATTTATATTTAATTACATCCTATTTTATACTTAAAAGTTCATTAAAGTTAAAAGACTAAAATTGGTAAGTATGGTAGATATAAAAGACAAAAGAAGAAGAAGACTATTATATCTTTTTACGAAACAAAGGTTAATCAAAATCATTTAGAATTGATTACGATTAATTTTCATACTTTGAAAGTCTTGGCATTAACTTTATTAGTCTTTATATTTACAATCATACTATCACTTAGCTATTTATCATTCATTCGATTATGTAATCAAATGTATTCTCTATCATGTCTGTGATAATGACTAAAATAAATGTCAAAATTACAAGTAAACTGATAGATATATCATGCTTTTTTCTAACCTTGAATAAAAAATATGGTAGACACAATTTAAAATATCAAAAAAATACTTAAAATATATATGAACAACTTTAAGAAAAATACTTTGAGGGTGGGCATGTGCCCCCTGGGCCTAAGGTGGCTCTACCCTTGTGTGTGATAGAGAGAGAGAGTACCTCATTCGATCTACTAAGGGGCATTAATTAAGATGGGCTTATTTAGCTTGAGTATGATCATATATTTTTTAGTTGTGATCTGTCTAGCTCAAATCAACCCTAATTTTAAATAAAGATTCTTACTTAAGTTCGCTTGTTAAAACCTTCCATTTTGCGTGTCTGGATATATTTTGCTTTATTAGATGTATATTTTCACTTCATCTCAACCTCCATAACTTAGAAAATTAGGAAGAATTGTGAATGAGGGAAGAAAAGAGGAAATCTTTACGGGCTGTTTGGATGGTTTTTTTAGAGGGGTTTGGATTGGCTTATCCAAATCTTTCCAAACTTAAATCTCTCTTTACAAAGATGAGATTCAACATTCAATTCCGTCCATAGTCATATTTGTTATGTCGACAAATATATCACAATTATGATAATATATTTATATATAAATGACTATTTTGCCCCTTCATCAATTTAATCCAAACCCATGTTTGTATACATACATTTTCTTGTGTCCTTATGTTTTTCATATTTGATTATTTTTTCTTCCTAACTTATGAAAAAAACATGAATGTTGCTAAAATATAATTCATAATCATAATAAAGCGCAATAAAACATTAACCATACAAGACATTGCAACATTCTAACATTTAGATATACGGGGATACACACAAAATTTGCCCATTCCCAAATAAAGCAAACTGGACGGAAATATTCCCGTTACACCATATGAAATATCATTATATTGGTTACAAACATCTCACATTTATTGATGACATTAATCATCAATGGTAACCAAGTCCACAATAGGCCTATATGAAGACGTGACTGAAGTGGAGGCATCACTGAAAACTGTTGAAATGTTTCCGCCTTCCCCATGTAGCCCGAATATTTTCATGAAGATCTCGTAATTGGGACAAGTCCGCACACATGCTCGAGATGCAAATGTGTCATCCTACAAAAAATGACATTATATTTTTGCACAAATGTACATAATAATTCTTATACTAATATACATATGTAAAAACCTAACAAAAATAAACTTCTAAGAGAGACACTCTGGTCGGATTGATTAGGAAAAAAACTCGTTGTTCATTGTTCTAATGGAACAACCTTGAAGCCTCCATATCTTTCATCTTAAAATGACGTCTCTTCCAAAAAATAACTACTTTCATCACTAGGCCCAGAGTTAATCGAGGTGCTTGCCGACGTTCACTTATCATCTCCCACAGACGACTCCAGGATCCTCTGAGGAATTCACCCGTGTTGGTAATGTCCCTCTCCAACTTAAGGTCCATAAGACAATCCAATAGAACATCTTCCGCATTTTGTGCTAGCCTCAATCATCGCATTACTTTTAACCATGCTCCGATAATAATATCCATTACAAAATCAATGCACAAGGAATAAGTTAATAACGTAACAAAAATTTGTACATTAGTTTAGTGATACCAATGATTAGCACACAACTTTGTATATTTTAAGATGCTAATCAACTTAATTCACTCGCTTTTGAGCCGTAAATAATATAAGTTATGATGATTGAAATCTTAACGTCAATTTGATGTGTTTGCAGTTGAATGGAGATAAATATGGCTTTGAAAGACCCTCCCATACCACTTGGGATGAAAGGAGTTCAAAAGATAGTTTGAAGGTAGCTCGGGAGCAAAGAAATCAAAAAATTCAGATAAGGAAGCAGAACAGTACCGGTACCCGGTACCGGTACCCAAAACCTACTGGAATCGGGGTACTCGGTACCGGTACCTCGTTCCTGACGGGCCCAAATTCTGCAGATCTGCTCAGCTGTCTTGAGGGCTCCACCATTGCGACTCCACCACTTTTCTGACAGACCCAGAATACTGATCAGCGTGCCCTCTCCTTCCTCTGAACCCCAGAGCTACAACATTTAATGAGGAGTGAGAAATAAGGGTGCAAAACAGCCCCTGAATGGGCCTGGCCCTAGCTGCCTCCCTGACCCCTATTGTTGACTGTCACCTCCAGAGGGTCAGCCATGCTCCCTTGCACGTTTTTGGAAGGGGGTAGCTTACTTCTCCAGGGGGATGGGTTGGAGAGAGGAGGATTACATTTTAGATTGTGTTTGAATATAGAGAGAGAAGCTCTCAAGGTAGAAATGGATGAATAGTGGGTTCTAGAGAGAGAAAGTGGCGTTTTTCATGTATTCTCCATTGTTTTAGCTTTGAATGCTTTGTAAGGATCCTTAGAACTTCTTTGAATGTGATTAATGCTAGTTTCTCCATGTTGGTTCTTTGTTTTGATGCTCTCTTTTCACTTCTACCATTAATGCTCATGAGTT
>JAHQCQ010028844.1:0-12062 GCA_023539305.1 Ilex asprella | reverse complement strand
ATAACACAATAAAAAAAATAATAATTAATTGGTGGGTATTCCACAACTAAACAATACTACTTGGTGGGTATTCCACAACCAAGAGATGACAATATCATAAATGAAAGTAACAATACAAAGAAAGCAATAAATAAAATGCATTAATATAAACGATCTTCGACAAAGAATAAGTGAATCACGTTCCACCCTTCACGGCTTCGGTAAAGCTCTAGAAAAGTGGAAGAGTTTCACTCCTCTAAGGGAAGAAAGAAAGCAATAACAACTTGGAGGAATTTCCACAACCAAGAACTGTAGCAAAAACTTTTATCTAACCAAAACTTATTTCTCTCCAAACACTTATGTCTAGCAAAAAATTTATGTCTCTACAAGCCACAAAGGGGTGGTATTTATAGGCAAAGCCTTTACAAACCCCAAGGGATAACATTTATAAACCCCAAAAATACCATTCACAAGCCCAAGAGATGACATTCACAATCTTCCAAAAGTTGTCATTCACAAGCTTCCAAAAGTTGTCATTTCACAAGTTTCCAAAAGTTGTCATTTCACAAGCTTCCAAAAATTGTCATTTCACAAGCTTCCAAAAGATGACATTTGGATTACTTTAATCTCTTTTTGTTTAGGGCTTTAATAATTGTCATCTTAGAATTCACAATTGGCTCCCCGGTAGTTTGTAGCTTTGACGCATAAAACCCTGAAAAGAACAACAATTAATGCATTATCCCTAATTTACACACTAACCGTAATAGGTCAATTTTGATTAGTTTAACTTTGTTTAACTAACACAATTGACCTATTAACTTAATTAAATCATGCATTAATCAAGATTAATCAGGTGGCAGTGGTGGGTGGTAGCGAGTAATGGTGGTGTACATTGATGATGAGTGGTGGTGGACGAGGAGGTGCCAACGGGTAATAGTGGTGGGTGCCGGTGTTGGGTGGTAGTTGGCAGTAGTGGGTGGTGGCGAAGGTTAATGGTAGTAATGGGTGGTGGCGGGTAATGGTAGTGGACAACGAGGGTGGGTGGCGGCAAGTAATAGTGGCAGTTGTGGGTGGCGACAGATAATTGTGGTGGTGGGGGCTGGCGAATGGTGTCGACGGCAGTGGAATGCTGATAGTAGTGGTAATAAATATAAAAATGAGATGATGATGAAGATTTTTTACTAATTTTTTTTATTAATGATATTTTTGTCGAGCACTATTTTTATAAATTTTTGACATTCAAAGTATTCAAGTTGAACCTAAAACCTAAAAAGTGCTCAAATGTGGATGTCTAGTCGTTTTTCCCTTTAATCTTTGGAGTCATTGTAGTTCCCATTGATGTCCAGTCTTCCCGTAAACAACACTGCCTTCTTTTGAACTTGGACTTAATGCAATTCTTGATGGGACAACGTTTCCACAGATTGATGGGGGAGACGACACATTGCCTCGCCATGATGAACACGGAGCCTCCATGGAGCGACACATGTCCTTGGCGTGAGTCCTCTCGGAGCTCTCTAAGATCGACACGTGTCCTCGGGGTAACAGACTCGAACCCTCTATGAACGACACGTGTCCTTGGCGTGAGTCACCTCGGAGCTCTCTGTGATTGACACGTGTCATTGGCGTTTGCATCCCCCAAAGCTTGGATCACTTGACACGTGTCCTTGGCGTCTCAAGTCCTCAAGGAACTTTCCACCTAACACGTCTCCTCGGCATTAAGTCCTCCACGTCAACAATAAGTAGTGTTTCAACGGTTATCGTGACTTGGAAGCGGAGTTGGCTCTCACTGTTTGGTTCCCCTTTCCAAGGCTGTCAAAATGGCATGAAAGACAGTTCACTAACCAATGATAAGGGCATACAATGTATAAAACTCTGAAATATCAGTCCCTTGAGGGGTAATGAACAAAAGTATCGTCGCGCATACGTAGCCACAACCAGGGTACATTAAATGACTCCTTCAGTAGGATGAGGCATTTTTTTTTCAGCAAGACCAGAGAGGCAAGCATTCAATGCCTAGAGATCTGAGCATTAAATGTGGAAACTTCTATCACGTGAACATGGGGGCTTATTGCTCAAAGACTGTACACCACATGTTGCCTTCCAAATGAGCCAATGAGGAGTCTTTCCTCCAAGGGGCCTAGCAGTCCGCAATGATTGACTCCAATGAGGTATAAATCACTCTCACAAACACGAGTCTAAGGTATGAAAAATCTCACACAAGCAATAGAATAGTTTTTTTTCGAACCCTCTCTCACATACTGACTTGATCGTCAGAGGTTTCACGTCGAAAAATACTCCGATGCCCTTTTAATATTTCTCTTTGAGTGACAGAGCTTAATTTGATAACCCACGAGTGAATAGATCGTTCGTAAAAGAACTTCATCATCATCCATCATGGCTTCTCAACACCTAATTACTACTAAACCTTCGACTTTCCAGGCAAGCTTGGGTTTATCAATTATTTTTAAAAATCGTTACCAAATGGTATCTTTGTCTATACAGAGGTATACAAGAACTTGCTTAAGTTCTAATTATAAATTAAAAAGGGTTAATTACAGCATATCCCCTCGAAGTTTAGGTCACATTGCAATCAGCTCCCTCTTGTTTTAATTTAAGCAATTAACCCCTTCAAGTTTTGACATTACATCAATTATTGAATTGTCGTTAAATCTGACCCTTAAAAAACTCACAGACGTTTACCACGTTAATATGACCTGACTTGAATTCATTTAAATGACAAATTTACCCTTTCTCACTACCTTTGAAAAACTAAAACAACAAAAGAAAATCTTTACCCCTAAACACACCACCGTAATCCCACCCAACCCCCTACAACTAGTAGACGCCGCAAGTAGTAGTCCCAACCATCCTCTGGGTAGTCCCCATTCTTTTCTCACCATTATCAGCCCTACGCCCATACTCATTCTTTTGCGGCTATTTTCCCTGAAACCCCTCCTACTACACACATGAACAAATCTAATCGCACACACCACGAAACAGATCCATTGTCAGCCTCTTTGCCAAAGCTTTGTTTGTTGGAGCCCCTTGGTTCAATTGAAGTTAGTCGCAACCCTATTTGGGGATTCGACGGAATGGGTGCAATTGGAGCGCTGCTTAACATTGGGTGCCGAATAGGTGGAATCGAATCTTTGTTCGTGGTGAAACTAATACATCTGTAGTAGTGATTGGCGGCTGGATTTTGGTTGGAAGATTTGCATCTGTCTTATTCTCTTTTATCCCATTTTCTCATTTCATTTTCTTTGGGTTTGTTGGTGTTTGTTGATGGTTGGTTGGGTGGGCGTGGCGGCAACGACGACGACAAAGATATGGGGTGTTGTTGGTGTTTGCTGTCAGCGGCCATGAGAAGGGGTATTGGTATTGCCATCAATGGCCACGGGGGTGGTGATGCTAATTGAATTTGTAAAAGATTTGGTGGTGGTGATAACAGAAGGTGGAGTTGGTGGCAAGTAGATAAAAGGGAATAGGAAATAACAGTATAAGGTTTGAAGGGTATTTTAGGAACTTTCATCTTTTCCATCCATTCTATAAATTAATTTAATCTATTGAAAACTTGAAGGGGACTAATTTTTTAAATTAAAATCAAAGAGAGTTGATTGTAATGTGACTCAAACATAGAGGGATTATTTTATAATTAACCCTTAATAAAAACATTTCATCTATGGACAAACCAGATTAAATATTGGAGCAATTGGCCTGAATTCGATGTACAAGTTTTTTATTACTAATGAACGGAACTAAATACATCACAAGAGACTCCATATAAGGGAAGAAAGCGTGTGTTCAAGTGGACCACAAAGAAGTGAGCAAAACACAAAAACACACGAACACTGTCACCTTCATGTTGGTATTGATTGACTTCTAGAAAAAAAGCTGCAGCCCCAATTTTGAGAATATATACCTTCTCTGCACTCCACCAGAAAATCCTGTATAGGCATCCATGCTTATCTTAAGAATTTTCAGCTGCTAAAATTCAGGCTCTTTGATCCCTTTTCTTCTTCCTTCTCTTTTGTTGCCTCTGTGCAAAAGTTTCCACAAGCCATTCATGTTTACTAGTAGTCAGAATGTGTCCAATTACGAAACCAACTACTAGTCCACTTGCGTATCCCATGCATATGAAAATCCAATCAACTTTACTTGGAAAGTTTGAATTGCCTTTTTCAAAGGTCAAAGGGGGTGGTGGTAGTGGTGCCTCAAAACTTCCACATTTCTTGGATAAAGGGCCTCCACACAACTCTGGATTCCCATCAAATGAATTGTTCCCAAATGAAGCAAATTGATTTTCTTGTGGTATCGGACCTGTGAGATGGTTATGAGAGACATTCAAGAATGCAAGGAATATCAGTTGTGTCAGTTGTTGAGGGATCTCTCCAGAGAACTTGTTTTGTGAAAGGTCCAGAGCTTCAAGATTTGTTAGGATCCCTAAGGATGATGGAATGTTGCCCATAAGAACATTGTTGGAAAGGTTAAGCAACTGAAGCCCCTTAAGATTTCCAATGGATTTTGGTATCTTTGCAGTGAATTTGTTACTTGAGAGATCAATGGTGGCAAAATCCATTGGAATCTGGTAATAAAAAGTTTCAAGGCCGTTGTTTCTCAATACCATTGAGAAATTGAAACTCTCGAAAAAGTTACTTTCCAACACTTGGTAATCGTACTCTGCTTGAAGATATGTGAACTGACTAACATCAAGGACTTTTATGGCATTCCAATTTTGGAAATATTTCAATGGATGCTCGCCCGTAAAACCATTGCATGAGAGGTTAATGATTCACAATTTGGGGACTAGAATTTGACAGGTCCCCTACTATGTTGATGTGAAATTCATTGGATCTCAAAATGAGAATTTTCAACTCTTGAAGAGTCCCAAGCCAAAAGGGAAAAACATCCCTGATTTTATTGTTTCTAGTGTTGAGAAGCTCTAACATTGTGCATTCGGCCAAAGACCTTGGTACTGGTCCATCTAATTTATTTTGACTTAAATCAAGGACTCTCAAATTGTTTTGTTTCTTGTATGACTGAGGAATAGTTCCATGGAAATTGTTGCTTCATAAATTTAGCATTGTCAAGAAATCACTGAAGCTGCTTAAACATTGTAGAATTTTTCCACTCAACCTATTATTTGACAAATCGAGGCATTGAAGAAATCTCGCATTGCAGATTATCTGTGGAATTTCACCCATCAGTGAATTATTTGAAATTCTATAATCGACAATGGAGAGTGGTGGAATGGGGACTGATCCTTGTAAGCAATTAGAACTAAGGTCTAATATCCCTAGTCCCTCCCATGGAAGGATTGTTGGAAGTTGTTCAAACCCCGTTAAAAAGTTGAAATCCAAGAATACCGCCACCAAGAGTTTTTTGGCCTACATTCCACATCCATTTGGGGACATGACCTTGAATTTTGTTGTCAAAAAGAAATAGCACCACCAATTCATCTTGATGTTGTAGGAACTCTGGGAATTCACTTAAATTGCAAGCTATTAATCCTAAAATTTTGAACTTTGGAAGAGTAACATTTACACTACTTCCAGCGAGCACTGACAATTTGTTGTTTGATAGTTGGAAGATGCTAAGATCTTTGAGCTTCAGAAACATGTCTGTTTCAACTTTCCCACTCAAGAAATTAAGATGCAAATTAAGAGTTTGGAGATTGTTGAGTGTGAAAATTGATTGTGGAATCGAACCATGGAAGTTATTCTCATTTAACCCTAACCCAGTTAGATGGGTGAGGTTTCCCAGCCACAACGGAATCTTACCATTCAATCGATTTTTTGAAAGTTGTAAGTAAGTTAGTTGAGTCAGGTTCTGAAGACAAGAAGGGATGTAACCATACAAGTTGTTAGATCGAAGGAACAATTGGGTAAGTGAGGTTTGCTTACAAACCCAAGATAGGGTTCCATGAGTGAAGTTATTGCATGAAAGTGAAAGAGTAGCAAGTTGGGTGAGATTGGAAAATGAAAGAGGGATCTGCCCTGTAAACTGGTTCTTTGAAAAGTTCAACATGACAAGTTTGTTGAGATTACCAAGGGAAGAAGGAATCGGGCCAGTGAAATCACAATCATAGAGATCCAACCAAAATAAAGACTTAAGATTTCCAATAGAATTTGGCAATTTACCAGAGAAACTAGTGCCAGCAAGTCTCAAATCTTCAAGGGGACTACTTTGGTTAAATTCAGGCAAAGAACCTTTGAGATCTTGATTATAACGCACACTTAGAGCTTGTAGCCTCGGCATGTGGAATATACCTACTGGAAATTCACCATAAAGACCACAATCTCTAAGAAATAGTGATGTGAGAGATGATAAATTGGCCAAGCTATCCGGTACTTGAGAAGATACATTCACCTGAGACAAAGAAAGCTCTTTTAGGCCAATTAGGTTTTGAACTAGGCTCCTCAAACTGGGGTTTTCAAGCCTCAAAAGGCTTTCGGAAGATGATGGATGAATATTCATGGACAAATCAAGAGAAACCAACTTTGGCAAATCCAAAATTTCAGATGGGATGTGACCAAAAAATACAGATTTAGATAAGTTGAGACTTGTTAAATCAGAAAGATGGCCAATTGCAGATGGGATTTGGGAGTAATTGAAGTGATTGTCTGCAAGGTTAAGCTTTTGAAGGTGAGCAAGTTTGAAGAGGCTACTGCTGGAATTGATGGAACCATAGAGAAGACTACTACTGAGGTTAAGACCAATCACATGACCAGAGTTCTTGTCGCACTCGACACCATCCCACAAGCAGCAGTCATTGCTATTTCCTTTATACCTCCAAGAATGAACTTTTGGATAAGAAGAAGGATCCCCAGAAGCATACTTGTCAATTGAAAGGCTTTGCTTAAACTGCAACAAGGCAGATCTCTCATCATCATGACATAGTAGCTGCGTCAAAGAGTAACTGTTAGTGAACATAACATGATGAGAACTCAACAATATGAAGAGCAAATGCACGAACATAAATTGATAGAAAGAAATCGCCATAATGTCTAAGTTTCCCACAATTTCAGGAGCAATTCAAGAGAGCTTGTGAGCTTATTTATACAAGATTTTGAGTTGGAAAAAAGCACACAATTTGGTGAAACAAGGTCCACATGGAATGCCATAGCATGGATTAGATTCTGCATGCAACAAAATATGTCTCCCTAATCTTTTTAATCATCGGAGTTGTTAGAAATCATATGACTAACAAAAGTGACCTCAATTGAACTTTTAAGTCCAGTAATCCCATGCAAACAAAAAACAACAGAATCAAAAAGGTGATGTGATATGTATTGCCAATTTCATCAAGAAATCCTATGAGACACGATCTAGATAATTACGAATCTTGAGGTTCCCATATAAATCCCAAAAAATACAAAGTGGGAAAGCCCATGTTCAGGTCAACACCATAGAATAGAATCTGCTTCATTTTATAGTTTTGGCTCGAAGACCCTTATCTTAACCACAAATGTTCTTGTCACACAAATGTCTAGATGGGGAAGAAGACTAGCATTAGTGGTCATCACTTTTATTGTTGAATTTGAAGGTTGTGAGTTTGAATTTCATTGTTCTCCTCCCTTCGAAAAGTGTCAGACTTCCATAGAGAAGAGCGCCGAAAATTACACTCACAGTATTGAGGTCCAATTCCAAAATATTGATTTAATCTCAAAGTTGGATGCTAAGGGTGTTTTTTTGGGTAAAAATCAAAATTGTCCCTAAACTTTGTCTTTTGTTTTAATTTAGTCCTTGAATTTTAAGGGTGTTTTAATTTCTTTGTTGTGTACGTACGTCTAAAATTTCTATAATTTAATCACCTAACTTAAATTACTCAAATGTCAATGGTAAAATGAGAATGAAATGAGGTGGGTGAGTCACTAACGGGTAGGTTAAAATATCATGAAATTAGTCATTAATGAGGTGGGTATAGGATGGAAATGAATAATTTTAGGTGAAAATAGGTCCACTCATACTAAGAGGGTCATTGTTTGTTCTCCTATCACACAAACACTCCGACAATCTCCCTTTTCACGATTTGGAAACTAACCCACCTATTTATTATTAGTGTTCTGTTTAGCTTGACTCACGTAACCCATGAACTAAAAATCCAAGGTTCGGACCCTTGTCCTTCAAAAAAACTGGCCACCCATCGGCCCCCGTAAACAAAAGAAATCCAACTCATTCCATAAGCAAAAAAATCATTTCATCCTCTAAGCAGACGTGATCAAGAAATAGAAAGAATAAAAAAATGAGATATTTTCTTTGCATGATATATTTCAATCAGGTTTGGCTTGTCAAAATTGGACTATTCATGTTTGAGACTAACACGACATATTTATTATTCGTGTTAATAGGGCCGAACTCAATAACTAATATTCCTCATCTAAGCATGTGTCCCCTGTGTCCCTAAAATCTAGTATAAATATGCTCAAAAATTACAATCGAGAGCGTTAAAAAGGAGTTAAATATATAGTAAAAAGGAGTTAAATGTATAATCTCAATTCAATTGGCTGTCTCAATTGTTAGCATCTTTGGATTATAGTAGTTTTCAAATAGCTCCCAAGTGACATGATATCTAAATTTCAATAGATAGGGGCTTTACCAAACCTCTATTTCACAACAACTTGTGCATATATAAGGAAAGAAAAACCCCACAACACAAAATAACCCCTATCTGTTTGAAAATAACCCCTATCTGTTTGTTGTGGCAGCCATAAATCCAAAAGAGTTGTTTTTTTCAAAATAGATAAATTCAAAATAAAAGAATAATGGAAATCAAAGTTTATAAAATAGATAAATTCTTGTTACGTATAATGAAAATCAAACTGTTATTAAAACAGATAAATTTATGTGAAATATTATCGAAAATAAGTTTATAATACAATTAAATCCATGCTACTTATAATAGAAATTAAACTTTTATTACTGATAAATTGACGTAAAATTGTTTTGGAAATCTAACACTTATTATAATAAATAAATTCAAAGTGAAAGAATCATAAATTTTATGACACAGATAAATTCAAGTTGTCATAAAAATAGATATCTGCAATCACTCGAAACTTCACTTTTGAAATTTTTTCAAGCAATGTCTCTTAGATTGACGACACATTTGATTCTTATATTACTTTAATTATTGAGTCATCATGCTCATGCAAGAGGACTCAAGTCTTACACAACCCGTCCTAATGTGATTCGTTAAGCACATCAGCATCATGAGAAGAGCTTTCCTAGTAGTAGTAGTAGTTGGGCCAACCCACTTTAATTTTTAGTCAATTAGGCTAGGGTCCTCTTTTTGGATGTGTAAATTAATTTTAATCGTATCGAATTTTTAGTATAAAAAAATATCTTTCATTTTTTGTAAAAATTTGCTGTCCTTGTGTTGGCGCAAATGTTAAAGGATTAGTTACTAGTTTTCATTACTCATTTTGCTCTCATCACATTATTTTAATATAAAATATAGTTAGTTTTTTTTTTTTTTTTTTGCGTTTATTTTACGGTGTTGTTATCAGTTTCGAAATTCAAACTCATGAGCCAAGTAATTTGAACACTATGATGACATCTGACAATCTGTGTTTTACTGTACCTGTCTGATGATCTTTGTTTTAATATATTTATCTGACGATTTGTATTTATGCAGAAGAAGATATATTAACGATATGTATTTTAGTATACATGTCTAACAATCTATGTTTTATTGTACTTGTCTGATAATCTATGCATTTAGTGAAAAACCATAAAACATTTTTTGTTATGCAGCTAAAAGCCCGTCGTTAATCCGGCCATTTAAACTCAAATTAATTTATCAAAAAAGTTTGTAATTAAGGGATCAATTTGACATTTTTTTTACATACTTTAAAGACAAGTAGTACAAATATGATAAATATCAATGATTAAGTCGACATAACTAAAAGAATGATGACCAAAGTGAGATGGAACAGTACTTTTTTCTTTTTGGTTAATGAGGAACCTTTCCAATGAAGGGTCATATTGGACTTATCTATGCGAGAATAAACTCGTACACAAGCCTGAACTCTTTGTAACACAAAAAAAAAAAAAAAACTTCGGATACTTACAATGACCTACAAATCACATGTGTGAAATAAGTCTTAATGACACAAGTAAGGATCGAACCTTTGACGTCTGAGTTTATAACTCGTCTCAAATCTAATACAGACAATTGGACTAACCCGTGCATGTTAGAACAATGCATAGTTTATAGACACTTTTGGAAATGAAGGCTTTGACTTCATTTTTGGAATATTTTTCATGCAATATAATGTCTCTCTAGTTTCATTTGGTACAAAGAGTGGAAAGAAGGAAGAAAAAAGTAAAAAAAATAAATTTTTCATCCTTAAAGGAAATAAAGTTATTTTTTTTTTGTTTAATAAAAATGGATAAAAAATGGAAGAAATATGTTTTCTCCCCTTATTTTAGTTTCATTATTTAATCATTATGCAAGAGGACTCAAGTCTTGCACAAAGCGTCCTAATGTGATTTTGTAGGCACATCAGCACTGGACACATTATTATGTCAGTAAATAAAATTATATTTTTAGGTCCAAATAATATTACAATTAAAAAATTAATATAATTTAGATATATGATACACCGATAAATAAAAATGTTTTTATTCCATTCAATTGACAAAAATGATATAAACTTCATTAGTCAAGTACTTTAATACAAAACTCATCAAACAAGTCAAATATATGCAAATCTATATATTACTTTAAAAAGTCAGCATATTTTAAAAATATTTCATTTCCAATTTAATCCTCTAACAACACAACTATTCCATCTACATCCTTAAGATTTAATACATACTAAACCTAACTGTCACCTCCACTTCTTTCCCTGTTTTCACCCGTCTATCTGTCTCTCTCTCACTCCCAATTTTTCAGCCGTTACACAGTCACACACACACACACACACACTCTCTCCTGCATATTCACAACTCAAATGCTTCCCTGTACTCAACCGTTACTCTCCATTTCTCTCCCTCTTTCCCTTGCATTTTCACAATCGGCCGACAACAAACTGTCATGCCCCTCTCTTCACCTTCCCCTTCTTCATCTTTATTTAATTCTACCTTGGAGGCCCAACTTCTTAGTGGCAGATTTAAGGGCTTCTCCATACAACCCAGATCTTTCTCTCTCTCTCTTTCCCTCTGTCCCCATTTTATCTTCAATTCTGGTGGCATGTGATCGTTAAGTTTACTAATAACTTCGTTTTTAGAATATATTAGCATCATATTGGAAGGAAGCCTTAACACCATCAAAGCTGGCGCTAAAGGAAGGTACTCATACCCGAATTTTTTTTTGTCAATGAATTGAATATTATGAGAATGAAAACTATATCAAACAATTTGTAGTCGGTGTTTTGATTGTATGCATCCTCTGAATGGTTTTCTTTAGCAGGGAGGAAATATACAATTCAAAAGTAAAGTATTTTGTGAAGAAGGGTAAGCCGTACATCTGGTACCGGAAAAGGACTTGCATAGCGTGGTATAGTTTCTTTTGTAAGTAGGTTACACTAATTTTAGTGTTTGCTATGTGTTTATGTTCGAATCGCTTGTTGATTAATGCTGGCATTTAGAGTTTTATGTTCGAATGGCTTGTTGGTTTTGACAATCAATCCCATCATAACATGAAACTTAGTGGAAAAGGAATGCAGATAGTGGAAAATGAATGCAGATGCTGAACCAAATAGCTCTGTTTTGTCTCATGCAATTTGCACCTTAAAGTTTTCAATGTCAACAGGCCCCGAACAAACATTATTTTTCAAATTTATAGTTTGGTCCAAGTTTCGGTCAATATTAATTTATCGAATGTTGCATTTACTAATGCAAGTTAGTATTTGTATATTCTATATAGGGAACCCATAATTTGGATTGACTTTGTAATTTAGAAAGATGAATTAGAGTATAAGAGATTATGTGATCGCCATTTACGGATTGTCATGGGTTTTGTTCAATACCTTAGACTACTGTTTTTTTTTTTGGCAAAAGAATTTCAAGTAAAGTTGAATTTATGAGTATTTGGAACTGAACTGGGTAACATTGAATATATATATATATATATATATATA